>CAXHSM010000386.1:0-33000 GCA_964019185.1 Maratus speculifer | reverse complement strand
TCAAAGTTTTTATGACATTTTTTTTAATATAAAAAATAACAGTTTTATTTTTCTGCATGATTAAATTTTAAAATGTTTTATTGCATTCAATATTTCTGAGTGTGTGTAAATGATTACTATTTACTCCATGTACTGATTCGGTTATCGACGAAAATATCCAGCCTCTGAAAATCACGCGCACCAAATTTCTGTGACGTATGCAAATAAATTGTGTTTTTTTATCAGTTTTTTTAATATAACTTTTAAACTATTTGGAATTAATTTTTAAAAGTAGGTGCATTCACCTGATTACCTTCATAGGTACCTTCTGGTATAAACAGAATCGAAATCCGACAAGTACTTTTTGAGATTTGCTTGACGAAAGAATTTTTTTGATTTTTAATATCGTTACGTACTCTGAGTATAAGACTTAGCTACGCTCAGACAATAATTATTCTGAGCCTAACGTAAGTTAAAGTATTTTGAATACAAAGCTTTAATTAGATCATACAAAAAACTGGTGGCACTAGAGAGAAAAGTATAGCTCATTCTAAAAAAATGTTACAGTAAAAATTGGGAAATATTTTCAATCTAAAAATGCGCGTAGAAAAGAAATGGAATAAGATGATCTGTAAAGCTTATGAAAAAAACCCCAAATTTTTGTTAGCTGAAAATGTGGACTGAGCTTTACTGATGCCTTAAAACCAATCAGGGAAAAAGAGGCATTTTTAACTCACTCCGTATTTTAATCATCCATAACCAATTTAAATATTTGTGTCCACAACTATATGTTACAGACTTATGTAATGAATTACTAGCAGGGGAGACCGAGCTTAGCTCGGTCAAAATTAACTTTGTGTTCAACTCGATGTAGTATTTTCACTCTATCATTAACTCTGTATTATTACTGTGAAACATGTTTATAATAGTATTATTTAGAAAAACAATCAATAAGAAAACTATGTTTTTATGCGCATGTTTATAAATTTTACTTTATTTTAAAATTTACAACTAAAGGACATCGATCTAAATCCCTTTTTTAGCTCGACTCTGATTGGTTTAACCATCCATCTCGAATCCTCTTAAGAATGCAGAGCTGCCAAGTCTCCGGCTTTTTGCACACCAGTATTATTTTAGAGAAAATCATCTGTTTTTAAATCGTCTCAATGTTCCAATTACTTAAAACATCATTTTCTGTATAATAATACTGGTATCCAAAAAGCCGGAGACTTGGCAGCTCTCAGAATGTATAAAAAAATTCTTTACATTCTGAAAGACAATATTTTTTGCTAGATATAGCCAAATTTGGAGGCATTCTTTCATTTGGCTCCAAATACGTGTTTTGGTTTTCGTAATTTTTATAGTCGATTTTTGGGCCATATGTCGCCAATATTTTCTCAAATATCACCAAGTTATTGGCTTTTGCTATATTCTCGTGACCCTGACCAGTATTACCCAAAATGAGCCACTAATCAAATTTGATCAAGCATGTGAAAAAACTCAATCGTCTTCAGGTAATCAAAAACAGTAGAATATAAAATTGAATGAAAATCGTTTAAGCCATTTTTTAGGTAACATTATCTTGGCAGCATTCAGCAATAAAGCGAAATGACCCACTAATATAATTTTGTTTAACATGCGACTCAGCTCAATAGTCTTCTCGAGACAAAAAACGTTTTGTTTCAAAATTTAGGTAAAATTGATTGAGTCGTTGTTATATATAATTAGAATGACCCTAGCTCATTAAGACCCAAAATGACCCACAAATCGAATTTTCGCGAGCATGTGTCCAAGCCAAATGGTTTTCTCTTGCTCAAAAACGATATAATACAAAGTATAGTCAAAATGGTGAGTACTATTTTCTATATAAAATTAGCATGACCCATCATGACCAACAAATGACCCTTATAATCGAAATCTCTCGAACGTGTGGCCTAGCTCATTAGTTTTAGCATGCCGAAAAACATTAGATACAAAATTTAGATAAAATCGATTGAGCCGTTTTTTAGATATAGTTAGTTTGACCCTGACCCCTTATAATCCAAAATGACCCATTGATCGAATTTTCTCAAAAATCTGTCATAACCCAATGATTTTCTTGTGCCCGAAAACGATAAAATACAAAATTTAGTCAAAGTTGCGCGAAACGTTGTCTAGATAAAATTAGAATGACCCAAAAGTGGCCCCCTAATCGAAATTTCTCGAACATGTGACCTACCCCAATGATTTTCTCATGCCAAAAATATGTTGTATACAAAATTTCGTTAATATCGACCCACCCATTCTTTAGATATAGCTTGACCTTGACCCATTAAGACCCACAAATGACCCTTATAATCGAAAGCTCTCGAATATGTGACTTAGTCCATTAGTTTTCTCGTTTCTAAAAATTGTTACATACAGAATTTCGTTAAAATTGATCCTGCCGTTCTTTAATTATACATAGCTTGACCCAGACCCTTTATGATCCAAAATGACCCATTAATCGAAATTTTTCGAACATGTAACCTAGTCCAATGATTTTATCGTGCCAAAGAAATGTTGCATACAAAATTTCATTAAAATCGATCCACCTGTTCTTTAGATATAGCATTACCATGACCTATTATGACCCATCATGACCCACAAATGACCCTCATAGTCGAAATTTCTCAAACATGTGATTTAGCCCATTAGTTTTCTAATGTCAAAAAACTGTTACATACAAAATTTCGTTATAATCCATCACGCCGTTCTTTAAATATAAATAGCTTGACCCAGACTCTTAATGAACCAAAATGACCCATTAACCGAAATTTTTCGAACATGTAAGCTAGTTCAATGATTTTATCGTGGCAAAAAAATGTTGCATACAAAATTTCGTTAAAATCGATCCACCTGTTCTTTAGATATAGGTTGACCATGACCCATTATGACCCATCATGACCCACAAATGACCCTGATAGTCGAAATCTCTCAAACATGTGATTTAGCCCATTAGTTTTCTCATGTCAAAAAACTGTTACATACAAAATTTCGTTATAATCCATCACGCCGTTCTTTAAATATAAATAGCTTGACCCAGACTCTTAATGACCCAATATGACCCATTGAAATTTTTTCTCGAACATGTAACCTAGCCCAATGTTTTTCTCGTGCTCGAAAACCATAGAATGCAATTTTTAGTCAAAATTGCGTGAGAAAATCCCTAGATAAAAATAGCATGACCCACAATGACCCCAAAAATGACCCACTAACCGAATTTTCTCGAACATGTTACCTAACCCAATTGTCTTCTTGTAATCTAAAACGATACAATATAAAATTTGGTCAAAATCGTTAGAGCCGTTTTTTAGATAAAAATGGCTTGACTCATAACGACCCAAAAATGACCCACTAATCGAAATTTTTCGAACATGTGACCCAGCCCAATAGTTTTCTCGTGCCAAAAAACGATTGGATAGTAAATTTCCTTAAAATCGATCCAGCCGTTCTCTAGATATATATAGCTTGATCTTGACCCATTATGACCCAAAATGACCCAATAATCGAATTTTCTCGAACATGTGACCTAGCCCAATGGTCTTCTCGTGCCCGAAAATGGTAAAATCCAAATTTTTGCGAAAATCGTTAGAGCCGTTTTTGAGATAAAATTTACCCACACACACACACGCAATTTTTGCTCGCATTATAGTATAAGATAAGGACAGTTTGTTCAGTACAAAGTGTGGATACAATTCCATTCCAGCGGTTTTAATAAGTGGAAGATCAATGCTCCAAGTAAATTCAAAACGTTGAATAGATACGATTCAACCATATACTAAATATTTGTGTTCAGATATATTAATCTACATCAGTTCCTCATCAACCTGATTATATCAATGTTATACGTTAATAATTTTTCATGGTTTCGTTTAGCGTTGTAGAGCTTAACTGACTTGAGACAACATAACAATATATTCTATTGACTATTTTCCTCAATAATCATTTTGAGTGACTATATAATTCTGAATAAGTTATCAGTAAAGCTCAGTCCACATTTTTAGCTAACAAAAACTTGAGCTTTTTCATAAGCTTTACAGATCATCAGATTCCATTTCTTTTCTACGCACATTTTTAGATTGAAAATATCTCCCAATTTTTACTATAACATTTTTTTTATAACGAGCTCTATTTTTCTCACTGGTTCCACCAGTTGTTTGTATGATTTCATAGCTTTTTCAGATTCTTTCAGGAACTTTATCAATCCCTTTCAACTAGCAAATCTAAACTATTATTAGTATTAGTTTAAAGTTGTTAGTAGACATATTAGTTTGGCGAATTACCGGAATAACGCCAAGTTGGCTTCAATTTTGGTAAGTAATTTTAGGCGCCACATTTGGCGGCATATCGCCAAGTTGGTGAAAAACTTGGCGACATTTGGCGACAGACCCACTCCTTCCCAGATTTTCTTATGACCATAGGTATCTACATATATTTTCATAGCTTCATTTTGAAATCGGTTTTTTTTTCTAAATATAGAAGATTTTTTTTTCTAAATTATCGATTTTTAATTCAAATATCTGTGTTGTAGCAACTGTTTTGTCGTCTAAAATACTCAAATAAAAGTGCGACGTTGTTTTAACCGATATTTATTTACAGTTTATATATATGTTTACGAAAAATATGTATTTTCTGTTTCGAATGACGTCAATTTAAAAAATTCAAAAATCTATCAAGAAAATCAGAATTTTTATTGATCTATGAAAAAAAAGAACACGTGTTATCATTTCTTTTTTTAATTATTATATTGTTTTTTTAGTTAGTGTCAACTCGAAAAAAGTGATTAAATTAGCAATTAAAAAGGAGAGATTTCAATAATGTTGAATTATGGAAGGTCAGGTATAGCGTTATGTAAATTTTAAATGGGTGCATTTCCTTAATTTTTGATATTGTTTTACCGGACCTTCAAAAGGCACATTCCTAAATTAAAAGCTTTCGAACAAGCTATTACACGTCGCTAAATGTTTCCTGGTTCGGGTTACAATTGAGTTGTTTGTCTTTTTTTCTTTTTTCAGGAGCAAAAAGTGACAAAACAGGGGTTCTGGAAATCCGAAACTAATCGCTGGATCTGAATGAATTTTTGTAAACTTTGAGATCTAGAGTAGGACACTTCCCCTTTTCGATTTCGTCGCGATCTCATGATTAGTTCCAAAGTTATTAAGAGGCAAACTTTGGATTTTAACATTAGAGATGCATTTGAGCTCTACTATACAACACTATCGTGCTGTATGATAATACAATATTTTGAATATTTTAACAATATGACCATTTAAAAAACACATTTTTTTGGACAGTCATAAGGAAACTTTAGGTTCCAATTATACACATGTTTTGGAAATTTCCTGAACAAATACAGTCGAGTCTCTATATAACGAAACTCCATGCATCGAATTTTTCTATATAACGATTTTTTTGTAGGAACGTTCCCCTTTTCGCAGGATTACATTAAAAACAATCTCTATATAGCGAAATATCTATCTCCATGTAACGAATTTTTTCATAAATTGGTCTTAATTTATTCAGTTTTAAAAAAGCTTCGAAATCATATGGAATCAGTTTTCTATCACTTATTTTTCATTTATCGTTCAGTGCTGAATATTTTTTTTATATTTCTTCTCTTCTTGTTCTTTAAATCTAACAAATTCATCCCACATCCGTCACACCTTTCAGAATCCTTTTCAAAAGAGTCAATTAGATTGTTATACATATTAGAGAGGAATCAATGAGAGGCACATAATAGAGGCCTTCAAATGGAGGAAAATGTTAACTACATTTTTTTTTTATTCCTTGCTAAAATTTTAGCTTTTTTTTTTTTTTTTTTTTTTTTTTTTTTTTTTTTTTTGAGAGCGTAACAATTTTAAAATCAAAACAACAAAAATTACAGATTTTTTCGTCTGAAATTAATGCAAGTCTTCCTTGTTTGATTTTCATTAAGTTTTCAAATAAATGTCCGTTCTCTTTTTTGAAATTGTTTAAATAATTAAGAAATAAAATGTTAGTTTAATATTTACTTTTAAACATTTCAAATTCTTAATTAAAAACATCAAAAGTAATATTTGTTCAAAACTTACACATTAAATACGATTTTTAACATCATTTTCTATACATCGAATTTCTCTATATAACGAATTTTTTACTGGAACGATGGATATCGTTATATAGAGACTCGACTGTATTCAGAATACTTTCATGGGCAGACTTTGGTGCTGCCATCTGTTATTTAAGAAGAGCATTAATTTAAGAAATTTTGCATTTGCACCATTTCTTTCTGAACTGATTTTAAAAGTTTCAAACGTACCAGACGGATTAAATTGATGTAGAGATATTCAAAATCAGTTGCATAATAAATGTACTAGACATGTTGATTTCTAAAAATTACTTATTTTTATGACAAATCGCAAAAATTGTTGGCTCTTTTATTTTATTTTATTTCATTGTTTTGTTTTGTTTTTACGGATGAACAGAATAATGACTATTTTAAAAGCTATACGAAGTTTTTCCCTCTTATTATCATTTTTTTATAAATAGTAAATAAAATTGAACAATAAAATAGTTATATATGCATATAAAATCTCATCAAGCCTACGCTCATTTCTCTGCATTAAAAAAAGAAAAAAATAATAGCATTTATTTAAATATGATATCTTTAGAATATAAAATTTTCTATTTATTTCATTTCTTGAATCATTGCTCCATATTTAATAAATAAATTTTTACTTTATGAGATCTAAATCGTGTCCTTAGTACAAATATTTATTTATAGAATTACTAGTAAGTACAACGTGTTTTCTTTTAATGCTTTACACATGCAGTTTCTGCATTAAATATAAAGAGATATTATAAAAAGTAAGTTGTTAATATTGTTTTAAAACTACATACCATGTATATTTAATTTAAGAGGACGCATTATTTTATTTTTCAAACACATATATTAATATTCGCATGTGATAAGCAATGCTGCCATCTAGTAATGAAATTAAAAAAGAAACAGTTTGTGTCTAAATTTTTGATCGCGTTTGATTAGAGAATTTCCTTTCATATTCTAAAAAAAATTAAAGGTTGTTAACACAATAACTTGTTAATTATGAATAGAAATAGTAAGCGTTAATAAAATATTCTAAATATATTCCGCGAATTTTTATTTCATTTCGATATCATGGACAACATATTTTTCTTATGACCAGTGGCGTAGTCAGAATTCGGTTCGAGGGGTGGGGGTAAGTTTGTGCAGGTTATTTGAATCGCCAGTTAATAGAATCATTACTAATTAGAATATTCGCTGTATAATACTTAAACTGAAAGAGCATCTGTGTGGCAGGAAATCATCATTCTTTTAGCATGATAAGTCTCAGAAAATGATTTAGTTCAAAAAACAATTTTTACTTAACTGATCCATGTAATATGAACTTTCACAGTTTTAATTAGAATTTTTGTCATTTAATTGAATCACTTTATTGAATGAAATCTGATTCAATAAAGCGGTGGATTCCGAAGTACGCCAAAATATTTAGATATTAAGTTTGGTTTTGATTCACATAAGTGGCAATTTAAGCTATCTTTCTTATCTCTGGGAGGGGTTTTAACCCCAAAACCACCCCCTTGGCGGCGCCACAGCTTGTGACATCATAAAGTCCTGACATATGTTGTTGAGAGTGAATAGAAATTGTTGCGTGCATTACTTTTCATGTCTGTTATAACTGAAATATCTAATTTAGTTTTTGGCACAATTTAAGAATTAAAACAAATCCTGGTACTACTCTGTTATCCCGTCGACCAATTTCGCCAAATTATACAAATCGCCAAACTAATAGCCAAATTATAGATATTAATATAATTTTTATTTTAAATAACGAAAAAGCAAATAAATAGTAGAATATTAATAAAAATATTAAAAAAAGTCGAATTAAAAATCACTTAATGACATTTTAAATATGTGAATCGTATTTAATGTCTTTGAATGTGACATTCAATGTGGATATAGGACCAGGGGGGGGGGTGCCCTTCGTGGGCGTCTTTCTAAGGGACCCTAACCCGTATTTACGCAAGATTCGAAGAAAACCACGAAAACTCCGAGCGGTTAGGTCGACGTCCGCGATTGGGTTCGAACAACATATAATGGAAAACTGAAATAATTGAACCTTTAACAATTTTGAAATAATAGCTTAACCTTAATGGGAGGCTTCAAAAAACGTAATTTTCATTAAAGTTGCTGGGTAAAAATAGAAATGAATCTATACTATTAAAATCCGACCGTATGTATGTGACGCTATCTCCTCCGATCCCGGAAACGGAGAAACGTCGAGTTCGTTTTGAATTGAAGGGGAAAATTCCCGGGATCCCGAGTTACCCATTTGTCTGTCTGCCCATCCGTCCGTCCGCATATAAGAACTCTAAAACTACCCAGCCGAATAGTTTGAAACTTAAAATATATAATTATTAGATAATTTTGTCGAGTCATTTTAAATTTTATGAAAATCGGATGCATAGTTCAATTACAGAGACAATCAAAAGATCCCGATACATTACGGTCAATGGGGAAAAAAGTTTCAAGTGCATTTTAATGGTCTTTCGAACATAATAAAGTTGTTATGCATCTGTGAAGTATATATTGTAATATACATTCTGTACAATCTGTGGTGCAAATAATATTTCTTATTGATTTACAGGGCCACACAAAAATATTCCATTGCATACTTATATATTGAGACATTGTTTGGTATGCATTTTAATAGTATTACACTATTTAATTCTAACATTTAAAACATTTAATGTCCGTAATTAATAAACTATTAAACTCTTTAATGCCCGTCTAAACCGACCAGCGTAGCGGGCGAAAGCTGCTAGTAGATAACTGATTATCTTTTAAATGTGTTTTAAGCTTACCTTTCATCCACAAGAAAGGAATTACGATTATTTTGGTGCTGCCATCTAGTATCTATATATGGTATGACTATCTCTAATATTAATTTTTAATTTATTCATTCATATACTTTACTGCACATTATCATTCTTTAAAATTATGGGTTTCGCCGGAAATAATTCTCCGAATGAGTTTATTAGTAAAATTGGCTTATTTTCCATTAAATTTTTTATTATCTGAATATTTCTACAATTACCGTCAGTTGTTAATTATTTTACCCTTTCCGGCACACTGTGCCCGGTCTGGGATACCTAATTTTAATTTCAAACTTGCAAACGGCACCAGTAATATTTTAGTAAAATTTTGCTTTTACAATAAAAACTTAAATTAAGGAATTCAAGATATGTAAAAAATCCGTTTGAAAATTTCGGTGTCAGTGGATAATTTCTCATTCTATTAACAGATTTTGCCCGTGCCGGAAAGGGTTAATCAATAACAATATGAAAATAAAAATAACTAAATACTGAAAATACAATCAAAATACAAAAATCATGCACTATTTAAACTACTCGTTGGGGTCCACCGTAATACTTACCCATGATGGATATGCACAATAATAAAAATAAAACATGTGTAAACTATTTATAAAATGCATTACAATTCCAAAACATAAAATAAATGCATAGTTTAGTATTTTAATATACATAGACGATTCTATTAATGAATTGCAGATGAACCCATTTCGACAAATTGTATAAAAATCCAAACCACTCAAGTAGTACTGAATTGTGAAAAAGAAACATCCTTATAACTCCAAAAATAATAATCATATAAACTAAAAGTTTACTGCGTCGGATTAAGCGTCTCATTTTCAATTAACATGTATATTTGAATACAAATTTGAATGAAATACAGGTCATGAAAAATGAAAGAATGTGAAAAGCAGGATTAAAAATATCTGGGCATCTAACAATCCGATCAACTTCGTTCTTTAAGCGAAATTTGTGTTATTTTATTGCTTTTTACGTCCACTGCTTAAAATAAAAAAAAAATCGAAAAATTTTGTACACCTTTCATCAAAACAAAATTTTCAAGTGTCCAATAAGAATAATTCAGGAAAATGGAAGTTACTTATATTAAATAGGCTTCGTCCCATTCTAACATACTAAGTACATGCAAAATTTCAAGTCTCTATCTATATTTGTTCAGAAGATAGAGCGTTTACAGACAAACAGATGCACAAACGGACGGATGGCCTTTTTTTTTTTTTTTTTTTTTTTTGAAAAATATGTTTTTGGAAATTTTCAGTGCCTAAAACGAGTAAATCCCTCAAAAAAAAAAAAAAAAAAAAAAAAAAAAAAAAAGATTTTTAAAACGATTGCAAGATAATACTATGTATGATGGGTAAGTAAAAATAAATAAATTCTAATTTATAATTAAAGTAAGTATAGCGAAAATGAAAAGCGTAGCATATTATCTTTTACGTAGATATGTTAATATTTGTTTGATACTAACATCTTCATTTAATTTTTCTAACAATTTTTTGTTATAAGTAACAACTGAATTACTACTGTTCATTTTATTTCTTTACGTTAGAATCTTGTTAAAATAATGAATTATACACCGGAAGACTTTTTTCAGTTAAGTATATTATTAACATGTTAATACCATTATTCTTTTATATATAACATTTTATTTACATAATTTATTTTGTATATCTATAACATATAAATTACAATATTTTATTTATGACACTTAAAACCATAATATTTATCCAATTACTAAAAAATATAGAATTATTCAGTCTACAATTATTTTTAAAATAATGTATTAAAATTAAATGAAAAAACAAAAACATTACGCTATTTTTTTTTTTAACTTTTCAACAATTTCACCGGAAGTAGGTGTAGGGAAACAGTGCTTTTATCCCCACCTAATCTCGGGACAGACATTGAAGTGGTTTCCATAAGCTTGTGATTAACCCTTAATCTACTAACGGTAGTTATAAGTACCATTAAAATCACTTATTATAAAATTCTTTTAATACGTCAATTAGTTGTAATACTGTTTAGAATAAGTTACAGATACATTACTTTATTTTGTTCCAAAAGCAATATTAGTTACAGAAAAAAGAAATATTTTTAAAATAATGATTTCTTTTGCCTTTATATCTTTTCAACTTTCTTGGCGCTGAGAGAGGGGGATGAGGATTTTTTCGATTCGGAAATATTTCTATATTTATATTGTACGGACAGAATATTTGTGCACTTTCTAATTTTACAAAATACAAAGAAAGCAATTATAAATAAAAGATTTGAGTGGAGTTACAAATATTGCGCAAAATCCCTGTAAATTCAAATTTAATTAACCCTTCTAAATCCTTCAGTCCTTTCAAAATCCTGCGAAAATTTATTAAATGATTATGTAAATCTTTTAATTTAGTTTAAACAATCTACGTAAAATGCTTTAGAATGTAAAGTTTTCATGAGTTCATAATTCGGTAGTTAAAGGGTTAAAAAGATTATAGCGATTTTGAAAAGCGATTACCTTTCGCACATTAGATAAGTTAATAATTATCTGATACTATCATATTCATTTCATTCGTGTAACACTTATTTCGCATAAATATTTGAATTACTGCTAATGCATTTCACTTCTCTGTACATAAGCGTTTTGCTGAAATTTTGAGTTATATGGCTAAGAATTTCTTCGGAAAAGATCATTATTAACACTATGTAAAACCCGAGAAATTTTGACGAAAGAAAATGCTTAAGAAAGAACCGTTTTATTGATTTATAATAAATCTACAAAATTAGTTATACTAAAAAATGCACCTTATATGGGTAAGTCTAACTCTAAAACAAATCGTATTTAACCTAAACTTAATAAAATATTGTACTACTCCGTTATCCCGTCCACCAATTTCGCCAAATTATACAAATCGCCAAACTAATAGGCAAATTATACACATTGACATAATTTTATTCTAAATAACGAAAAAACAAATAATTAATAGAATATTAAGAAAAATATTAAGAAAAAGTCGAAATAAAAATCACTTGATGACATTTTAAACACGGGAATCGTATTTAATGTCATTGAATGTGACATTCACGATCATCCATTATTGGCATTTAATCTTATAATTTGGTGATAATTTTTTGGTCGACAGGATAACCTAAAAGTACCCAAAATACTATCTGCATAAAACTCAGTTGTAGAAATTGTTAAAAGTAAACTTTATTCGTGCATGTAAGCAATAAGAAATATTAAAGATCTGTTATTATGCTAAAGTTATCAATTAAGGCTCTTATGCTAGTATTACAAAATGAAAAAAAGCAAAATTTATTACACTTTGACTCCATCATAGAATTTTTTTCCTGTGAAATTTGACTCCGACATCATTTTCCCCTATAAAAATTTACAAAATGCACATTTCGTACTTGTATTCATCTTTTCAAAAAATTGATATTTTAATTTGATCATTTTGATTCAAAATTCTGTCTTGATGCTATTTTCTGAAACAGATATTAAACTATTGATATTCTTTTAAGTATAAATTAAATTTTGAAAATGAAATCAAAATTCACCGGGTTTTAAAACAGACGATATTCTTAAAATTCACTGCTCGTATTTATTTTTTTTCTTTTTTCCTTTGCTTTTTACTCTATGGCTTTTAATAGAAATGGTATACTCTTGTTGCCACAATTAGAAAAGCAGTATTAAAAACTACAAAAAAAATTAATATTTGAAAAACAAGTGAAGATACAGTTTTCAAATAAATTGCATTTAAAAGTACATTTTCTTCTCTATACGATGGTGTAAAATTTGAAAATGTGCGATTTTTATAAGTGTAAAAATTTGTAGTAGCAAAAATTGCAATACCGTAGTTTAATTTAAAATTTGAAAGTGTTGCCATTCGCAAAATGACGTATGCGTTACGCACAGATACGTTTGGCCTTTATAATATAGATTTTTATTCTGTTAATATTTATATAATTATTAAACGTAGTGTTATGCAGCACTATTAAAGCAATGTAGTGAAATTTTAATGAATGAGCAAAAATGCTACACTACTGTGGCGTCGTTTTGTAGTAGCTGCTATTTTATTAGAATACTTAGAAGAAGCGTGATCAAGTATGGTAGTCCAGGTCTTAGATGCGAAGATAGCGAAAAAACCCCACAATGATGTAATAGTCACAGTTTTTTATTTAAAACATAAGGGGAGGTACACTTAAAATAAAATCGGAGAAAAATCTCCGAACAGAGATTTTGCAACTTAACTGGAAAAGAGCAGGGAGTCAAGTGTACTCGTACATAGAAACAAACCGCCACTTTTGGCGTGAAAGACAATCGCCAACATACACAAGTTCGCCCATGCACAATGGATAGTTTACGCCAAATAACAGTTAAAATGCAGCCAACAAGATCAGAATTCAATTTGGTTGCCCAGCTGGGATGGGAAAGGAAAGGTTGCCAAACGATAAATGTTACACGTGTTGTTATGTCTTACAACGAAGCACACCGCAGGGACATCAGATTTTACTGCGCAGATGTTAAATTCTTTTTAGGGTTTTGTCGAGAAAGGAAAAAGGAGCGTAAGCACAAATTTTAACCGCGATACAGAAAAGATCTCCTTATAAGGTAATGCATAATTGACTCGATCAGTAATAGCCGACATCTGGAAATTGTTTTTAACGGTTGATTAAAATGTGGGTGTATTTCTCACAGATAAACTTGGGCAGCTGCAGATTTTCGGTTAGAGAAATACTAAGCGAGGAAGATGGAAAGGAATGAAGGACAATTTAAGACAAATTTTGAATTGAAAAGAGAAGGGGGGGGGGTAAAGGAATAATTTAAGAAAATAACCAATATAACGAAATAATAGAAAATAACCAATATATAACGAAATAATCGTTATATATATCACCCGGTGCACCACAAAAAACTTTTGCTGTCCAATGTCCATAGGCTAGCATAAAATATTATAAAACATAAAAACATACATAAATGCAAAAGTTTTATATATATATATATATATATATGTAGAAAGTTGCTGTCATGATAATGGATTCTTTTGTATTCAAAAACAGTCAGAAGTTCTAAAGTTTCTATATTTTTTTATATTTATGTTTACGGATCCAAGCTAGTACTGTATTTTCATATTTAGAAGTTGAGTCGACTCAGACAGTACAAAAATATTACTGCAGCTTTGATTGTTATCATGACACAAGTAAAAATTCTGAAACATATACACAAAACATGAAACTAATACTAAATGAATGTAGAATAGCAATACACAAAAATTATATTTTTCAAAACAATTAAAAAGAGTAATATGATGTATAAAAATAAATTTTTGTAAAAAAAGTGTTTCATGCCGAAGCATAGGATGACAAAAAAAAGAGGTGCTCCAAGCACGCCCACAAAAATATGCGTCACCCTGAATCTTGTGTAAAATACAAGTATTATGGCATCAGCTTAGGGCCTAGCCTTAAATGAGGAGGGAATTGTGATGCTCCCCCGAAGGCACTAGCGGTCTTCTGAAGGAGCCCACGTCGAATTACATGAAAAATTTTTTTGAATTGTTGTGAATTGGAATCACAATTCAAAAATTTGAATCGAAACTCCAATTCCAAAACTTTGTCTCTCAACACAATGAAGCTTGAACCCTTAGGGCATTAATTTTGAACGGGAACAAGACTTCAAAGGGAAGAATTCAAAAAGAAAAAAAACAAAAAAAAATGTATATCATATAACAACTAATATGGGCAGACAATCCTAGAGTGAAGAGAGACGAGAAAATGTGTCACAATCGAGTGAGGTGATGTACAAGTCATATAGGAAAAAAAAATGTGTTTTATTTAATTACATGAATCATTTGTTTACTTTTCTAAACTACAGTATCTGTTTATCTAACTATAATATGTTTGACTTACAGTACAGGAATTGTTAAGTGGGAGATTAGCTACTGGAAAAATACCGAATTAATGAGGATTGTCAAAGAAATTTTAAGTGTACTGCAAAAAAAAAAAAAAAATTAAAAGTAAATAAAATTTTAAGTGAGTATGAAGACATATCTAAGTGTAAAGGATAACAATGATACCTAATATTGTTCCCAAGAGATCTTCAGAGCAACAGTGATGGACCAGCCATGATATTGTTAAAGATCATTCAAAAGCAACATACACACAACCATGAGCTCTTTGGTTGGATATGTGGTATCATAAAACATGACTTAAAAATTAATAAATAACGATTTACATTAGCTTCTGTTTCTTAGATTGTATGTGTGTGGTTGATAAAACGTATTAAAGTTAGTGTTGTTTATATGACTTGATGCATCAAATAAGTGTCCATAACGAGGGGGTGCAAGTAGAAGTCTATCAATATGTACTCGAAATGCTGTGTTATCAGGAGCATACAACCTTTTAATTGAGAATGACACAGGGGAATGTTTACAAGTGACAATATATGGACCAGTATACTTTGTTTTAAACTTGTCATTTGATTTTAGATATACAATATCTTTTAAGAAAATGGATCTCAATTTAGCTTTTTGACCGTACTGTTTATATCTCTTATCTTGAGCTAAGTTAATGTTGTTATAAGCTTTGTGATATATCTTACTCAAATCATCAAGCAATTTGTGGACTTCAATATGTTTATCAAGAAAGGGTTGGTTCACGACTGATCAAAAGTGTCAAAAATTAGAGAAAGTTCGCGTCCAAAATGAAGAAAATTAGGAGAGTACAATGTAGTTGCATGTTTGGAGCCGTTATAAAGAGATTTGTGTATAAAGACTGCATTTTCGAATGAGTGACCTTCTTGTAAAAGAATATTGACTGAATATTTGATTGATTTATTGATTCGCTCTGCATTCGCATTTGATTGTGGTCTCGAGGCAGAACTGTGTAATACCTTAATGCCCATCGTATCATTAAAAATGTTATATACCTGAGAAGTGTACTGGGGTCCTAAGTCTGATAAGACAACCGAAGGTCTCCCAAAGGTGGTTATGTAAGAGAATAAGCATTTAACAACCTTACTTGCAGATATGTCATTAAGCGGAAAGAGTTCAATATGTCTCGAAAAATGATCAGTGATAGTTAAAACATATTTGCCATTAGCAAACGGTCCAAGGAGATCTGTATTGATAGTATGACCAGGGTACCTGGGAGTGTATGTGGGCTGCAAAGGTGCGGGTGGAGTTTGATGATGTTTAGTTTGAAGACATTTGATACAGGATGCAACAAAGTTTAAAATGTCTACATACATACCCTTCCAAAAATATCTACCTGACAAGAATTCATAAGTTTTATTAAAGCCAAAATGAGATAAATATGAAATTGTTAAGACTTTGCTTTTAAGTGAATTTGGAACAATAATGTGATACGAAAAAGTGTTATTAAAAATATTTTCCTTCTTTAACATTAATACCTTCGAATCAGGATGAATGAAGTAATTAGGAAATTTTTGAGAAGATCCTTTCTTTAAGATTTCTTTATAAATAACAGACAAAGTAGGGTCATTTTGTTGTTCAGTAGCAAATGTTTCATTCGAAATTTCTAATAAAGGGTCAGGATTTGTTTGTGTACCAGAAATAAGGCAGTTAACATGCATATTAGAATCACTCGAGCTGGAATGTGGAGTATCACATTCTACAATAGATAAGGGTTGAGGATCATGAATAAGTTCAGGATTTGTAGCTAAAGTCTGTTGATTATTTTCAAAATTACAGCGAGATAAATAGTCAGCGAGTACATTCTTTTTACCTGGAATATGTTGAAATTTGTATGTGTATTCTGAGAGATTCATGAGCCAACGAGAGATAATATCAGCCGGGTTTGTAGTTTTCCAGGGGTTTACTATCTGAAAGGATTACAAATTCTCTGTTGTATAAGTAATATTTGAAAGCAGTAACTGATTTATGAATCGCCATGAGTTCTAATTTAAGTGCAGGATATTTTTTTTCTGATGCTTTTAAAGATTTTGAAAAGTACGCAACAGGTAATAGTTGTTTATCATGTTCTTGTAGTAAGACGCCAGAAATAGCAACATTTGACGCATCAGTATTTAGATAGAACTTTTTGTTCCAATCGGGTAATCTAACCATGGGTGGATTAAAGAATATCTTCTGTATGGTGGCCATAATTTTTTGGTGTTTATTTGTCCACTTAAATTTAGCTTTTGGAGTAGTTAAGTTTATAAGAGGTTGCACAAGTTCAGAAAAGGATGGAACAAGAGATTTGTAGAATGTAATGACACCTATGAGTGCTTTTAATTGACGTTTGGTTGTAGGTGTTGGAAAAGATGTTGGAAAAGATGTTATTTTTACAATGTTCGACTGAACAGGAGAAATAGTTTGATTCTCTATGTGAAATCCAAGATAATCTAAACTGGTTTTATGAAAAGTGCATTTGTTAGGGGACAGTGTTAAATTATATTTGACTAATATTGCAAGAATTTTATCCAACTTATCACACATTTTTTGATATGAATTGGCACCAACAATAAGATCATCTTGGTAGGTATAGACACCTTCTAACTGTAATTCATCAAGTAACGAGTCCATTAAAGCTTGAATTGTTTTTAATCCGAATACTAATCTCTTATACCGAAAAGAACCAAACATTGTAGTGAATTTGAGCTGATTTTGAAATTTTGCAGGCAAATCAATCTGATGATATGCCTGATGAAAGTCGAGAGAAGAGAAAAAACGATATTGTGGAAGATTTGAAATAATGGTTTGAATTTTTGGAAGTGGATAGGACGAACCTTGAATTATAGTATTAACCATTCTGAGATCTAATGCGAGTCTATATTTCTGTATACCTGTACCGTCTGGTTTCTTTTTAACAAGAAGCATGGGGCAGGCCCATTCGGAACAATGACGTTCAATGATTTTGGCATCAAGCAACTGCTTGATTTGATTTAAAACATTCCTTTGCACAGCTTGGGGAAGAGGGAAAGGGAGAGTCTTTATGGGGTAATCATTAATGAATTTCAAATCAGGTACAATTTTATCAGTATGACCAAGTGTGTCTAATGATTTGGAAAAGGCAGGATAATAATTAAGTAACAATTTAGTTAGGTTCTTAGCTTCGTCAGATTTTAAGTGAGAAAGTTTAAAATCATTAGCCGATAACTACTGCTTTCTTTTTTGTAATATTTCATTAGAGGCTTGAATAAAATTTAGAAATTGCTGTTCTGAGTTATTTTGCATGCAAGAATTTTCAGACGGATAATCAAGAATTTCCTCAATCTCAGACAATTGACCTATTTTTGTATGTTTAGGAAGATGAATGGCCTTTTCAGAAGTGTTTTTAAGTGTTAGCAAGAAGAAATAGTGTGTTTGTGAAGTTTTCCTTTTTTTATTGGATGATTTATTCATTTGAATAATGGCATCATTTCCTATTAATTCTTTTGTTTGTGCCACATATTCAAATAGATAATTTCTGTCATTGTTGATGTTATTAGAAGTGTAAACAGAGCACCATATTTGTTGTTAAGGTTCTAATATTATTTTACGAGTTAAGAACACACCTTGATTCATTACAACATCACTCAAAGAATTGCATAAATTTGATTGTTTTTCTCCAGAAGATTCCTTACTGGTTTTTAAAGGAACCGAGAAATTATTATTGACATGGAGACACTTGTTAAAAGTATCAATGACAACATTATATCTAGTTATGAAATCGAAGCCAAGAATGCCTTCAAAATTGGAAGACTCAAGTATGTCAACAATGTAAAAGTGATGTGAAAAAGTTTTTAGTTTTAACTTAATGGATGTTCTGATGCACGCGGAAAATGAGACGTCAGAATTGAGAGTTTTAATATTGACATCAGTGGAAAGTCTTTTATATTTTAAGACGGGTTTAAGTTGATTAAATAATTTTTGTGAAAGTAACGATATACTACTACCAGAATCAGCCAATAAAGTAATATCATGGTTTTCTATGGTGGCTTTAACAAGAGGAAGGGATGGTAACATAGTGTTTACACTACAAATTATCTGAACATTATCACTTTCTGTTTGTGTACTGGTGTTATTTGCTATCTTAATGGAGTCTAAAGTTTGGGAACCTACTGAATTAACTAGTCTCGCACTTGAAATTTTAGGTAAAGCAGCGTCAAAAACAAAAATTGCTGATGTAGAAGTATTAGATTGAGACACAACACCATCAGCATAAAAATTGTATCTCTGTTTCAGTTTTCCTGAAATTGTGGAGTGGAATTTATGTAATTGTTTTTTCTTTGAGTGTTTCTCTTTTCCATTTAAAAAAAAAGAGCGTCGTGATTGTTTCGTCCACATAACTGACAAACAACTGGTTTTTTATATGAAAACTTGTGTGGGGAATAACGTCTAGTGTAGTTTCGATTCTTATAATTTTTTTTGAAACGTGAAACACCTGCAGAATGTTTTGGTCTAGTCTGCACATTTTTTTGCTCAGATTCGGTTTTAGTATCTGGAGGGGCAAAAGACAATGCATTTATTTTCTCAGAAATTTCTTTTAATTGGGATTCAATGAGATTTTCTGGTCTGTGTACAGAAGATAAGGAATGTAAAATTTTTTCATTTCTTAAAATTTCATAAAGGGTTTGCGCTCTTTCAACAGCAGTTTTATAATAATTAATGCCTTCTTCCTGTAATTTTATTCTAATATTTGAAGGAAGGGCTTCTAGAAATTTCATGAGTTTGAAAGTGTTGCGTGCATTTTCGTCGTTGATATCTGCATATACTGTAGCCGCAAGAACATTTAGTCTATGGGCTAAATTTTTTATCGTCTCAGAAGGCATAAGTGCTAAACTGGACAATTCAACAGAGGCAACACATTTACTAGGGGGGGCGAAAAATGACGCAAATTCCTTTTCCAGCAAATCTAGGACAGTTATCTTTTGTAGGTCAGGGTTTTGGGCTAGAAATTTTTGTGCAGGCCCAACTAACTTTCCCTTTAAAATTGCGATTGTTGTCTGTGGGTTATACTTATTAATTTCCGCACAGACTCTAATTTGATCAAAAAAAAAAAAAAAAAATTAAGTAAATCTGGATCTCCATCAAATTGAATGATATTTATCGGAATTTGTTTTGCCGCCATGATTACAGTTTTTTTTTTTTTTTTTTTTTTGTTTAAGCCCACAAGTTATTGAGATATTGTTACACAGACCGGACTTATACCCTAAAGCACATTGAAAACGAGTAAATTTCCTAGCAAGTAAAATATCTAAAATAGCAAAATAGATAGACCTTAAAATAATACTTCACTTTAAAGATATCTTATTTGAACCTCTTATGACAGTAAAGCAAAGGGAGCATATTCAAAAGTAAATCATTTAGAAAATAAAATAAATAAAATAGCAAAATAATTACACTTTGAAACATATATCTATATATTCCTTCACTTTAAAAAGTACTTATTTTATCCTTAGATAATAAAGCAAAGAAAACTATATAGAAAACACCAAAAACTGTTAGTAAGCAAGCAATAAAATGAAATCTTCTTTTTAACTTCTTTACTTAAGGAAAAAAAAGGTTCCCTTTTCGTAACTTAAAATATTTTTATTTTATTTATTTATTTTTTTTTAGATGAAAAAGGATAATCTTATTTTAACTTTATAATTAAAAGTTCAAAACTGTCTAAAAACTCATTTAAGCATATTAGAGAATCTAAAAACAAAACTGAAAAAAACGGAAGGGGTGTGGGACGTTGAACATGAAATATGCACATAAATGTAAATAACTGATAAAAAAAAAACTGCATAAAATGTCACAAAAATAATAACTAGAAATGACAACAGATACCGTGCTTTCGCAAATTAAAAATCTTTGCAAAAACACAATAACAGGATTATATTAATGCTCTACAACAGAACATAAATGTTGACCGTTGTGTCCTGAATGTGCAAGCAGAACACGAAATAAACAAAGTAGGTAGGTTGACTTACTGATTTAGTTTTAAAAATCATTAATTGATTACTAATTTAATAACACAAAAACTTAGGGAAATGGGGCAAGATCTGCTCTCACGTTCAACGTGTTGATTATTTCGAAGTTGATTTACGTTGTTGTGCACTATTAACTGATGATACATACGATGAATTATTTCTGATGGATTTTCACACCTGTATAAAATTTATTTATCTTTGCCACCTGCTAGGTGGATATATTGTAATTTGCACATCACTGGGAGAAATACTTGAAGACATATGTATTATATGTGTACTTTTTCACTTTCTTTTGCCGACAACAACTAATGAATCACTATTTTGCACGATGTATGACTTTACGATGCATAACTACACATGCATACTTATTACACGCAAAATTTTCTATGAGACTTTATGAACTTTCTGTAGAATACGTGAGTAAACATACAAAACACACACAATGAAGGGGTTGATGATAGCACTTCAATCACACACAACCGATGCGAGCACTGAGAAGGGGGGGGGCGTCCACCGCCCAGGTGACGATTGGCCGCAGAGATTTCTTTAGCAGATGGAACATCGAGAACGAAATATTCCGAAGCACTTGAGATGAAGAGCACAGGGGAGGAAAGGGGGTGTGTACAGCAAAGGATTTCAGGACGTGACACACCGCACTACTTTTCGACGTCGACCGCAGGTGAAGATAGGGACATCAATTCCACATCGGCTGACCCTTAGCAGGCAAGATTAATATCGGGAGAGCTCCATATCGAGGCATGCAGACACCAGAAAAAGGAAGCATCGATGAATTAGGTTTGCAGAGGATACAAGGCGTTTACATCTGCAGCAAAGTACTGGTTGTGTACCTCCCCCATATTTTCTTTTTTTTTTAATGTGGGGAAAACGAAAGGTGACGGCACCAGAAAGTCTTGTGGCGTCGTTTTGTAGTAGCTGCTATTTTATTAGAATACTTAGAAGAAGCGTGATCAAGTATGGTAGTCCAGGTCTTAGATGCGAAGATAGCGAAAAAACCCCACAATGATGTAATAGTCACAGTTTTTTATTTAAAACATAAGGGGAGGTACACTTAAAATAAAATCGGAGAAAAATCTCCGAACAGAGATTTTGCAACTTAACTGGAGAAGAGCAGGGAGTCAAGTGTACTCGTACACTTGACTCCCTGTTGTTATGTCTAACAACGAAGCACACCGCAGGGACATCAGATTTTACTGCGCAGATGTTAAATTCTTTTTAGGGTTTTGTCGAGAAAGGAAAAAGGAGCGTAAGCACAAATTTTAACCGCGATACAGAAAAGATCTCCTTATAAGGTAATGCATAATTGACTCGATCAGTAATAGCCGACATCTGGAAATTGTTTTTAACGGTTGATCAAAATGTGGGTGTATTTCTCACAGATAAACTTGGGCAGCTGCAGATTTTCGGTTAGAGAAATACTAAGCGAGGAAGATGGAAAGGAATGAAGGACAATTTAAGACAAATTTTGAATTGAAAAGAGAAGGGGGGGGGTAAAGGAATAATTTAAGAAAATAACCAATATAACGAAATAATAGAAAATAACCAATATATAACGAAATAATCGTTATAACTACCATTTTAGGTGCGTTCGTAATTATGTAAATACGCATCACCTATAGTTGCCGTTCAGTCCGCTCGTTCGTCTGTCCGTCTGTCCGCATATAACAGCACAAAAATTACTCAACCGAATCATTTGAAATTTAAAATATATAGTTATTACATAAGTTTGTCGCGTCGTTTCAAATTTTATGAAAATCGGATGAATAGATGAATTACAGGGACAATCAAAAGTATTTCCTTACATTAAGGTCAATGGGGAAAAAAGTTTCAAATGCATTTTAATCGTTTGAAATTTAAAACACGTAATTATTACATAATTTCGTCGAGTCATTTCAAATTTTATCGAAATCAGATGCATAGTTCAATCACAGAATCAATTAAAAGTATTCCGTTACATTACGGTCATTGGGGAAAAAATGTTTCAAATGCATTTTAATGGTATTGTACTCATTTGAACATAATAAAATTGATACGTATATAAAGTACACATTATACTATACATTTTGCATAATATGTGGTGCAAAGAACATTTGTTATTGATTTACAAGGCCACACAAAAGTGTTCCATTATATAATGGTATAGGGAGAACATTGTTTGGTGCGCGTTTTAATTGTAATTAACTATTTACAATTTTATGAGATTGATATATGTGGGTAATATTTTTAAAACTTCGTTATCGTACGAACGCACCTTATTTGTTACGCTTCACGTGCAATTTCCAACTTGTTTTTTTTTTTTTTTTACTTTTAATAACAGAATTTGTGACTAATAGGAGTGCATCGAAATAAAAAGAACAGCGCATATTATCTTTCGCACATAATAGAGAAGTTAATATTTCTTTGATACTGATATTTTCATTCCATTCGTGCAAAATATATTTCTTATAAATAACATTTAAATTATTGTAGATTAATTTCATTTCTCTCTACATTGATGTTTTGATGAAATATTGAGTTCCATACATAAAAAAAATATTCATATAAGTACATTATTAAGATTAATATAATTGCTAAAAAAATAAAGTAATTTAATCAACAACAGTACTAAAATAATGTACTAAAACATAATTTAATAACATAAGGTAATATTTTAATAACCTAATTTATGATTAAAATGGATGTAGCGAAATAGAAAAGTAGCGTATCTTATCTTTCGAACATAATTGAGGTGTCAATAACAGTTTGATGCTGCCATCTTCATTTCATTTGTGTAACAATTATTTCATGGGTATAATATTCAAGTTGCTGCAGATTCGCTTTATTTGGCTGTGCATTAACTGCTTACACGCAGAATTAATATCGCAACAGGGCCGTAGCTTGATCTATTGGGGGGGGGGGGGGGGATGGGGGGGTCAAGAGATTGTAGGGGAGCTCATAATTTTTTTTCTCATTCTGACGTAGAAAGATAAATTAGTACATATTCACATTTTAGGTACTGTGTTTCTTATTAAACTGTTGTTATAACTTCATTTTATACTAAGAAAAGTATAGGATGATGAAAATTTTGAATGTATAATTGGTGCAAAATTAAACATCATGTTAGCTTCATATGTTCAAATAAGATGAGGGAATATTGAATTACTTATTTTAGATGCAATTTAGTAATTCTGCAAATCTATGAAAAGGTCTCAAAATTAAATTAGATTTTAGAACAGAATTTCATTTGAATTTTCGAAGCAGAAATTCATTTAGTGACCTTGGAATATTTTTAAGGGGGGGGGGCTCAAAATGTCTTAAGGGGGGGGGGTGAGCAGCCCATAGGGCCCGGTTAGGTACGGCCTTGTATCGCAATGTGATTATAATTTTGTTTTTTCTACATTACAGCTTCAAATATTTTAATTTATGCATATAAGTTTAGAATATAACAAATAAATATATTTCTGCAGGTTTTTTTTGGAGGGGGGGAGGGGGCGGCTGTTTTTCATTTCAGTGTTTGCGTTTCGGAGCATGAATATTGATTGAGAACCTATGCAAATATAACAAATTATTTTCCGCTATATGCTATTGTATATTGTTCTTGAGTATTTTCTCAAATTCCAAAAACATTTAGCTTCCTAACGGTAAAATGTAAGTAACCTAGGGAAAACGATAATAGTAAAAATTATATTTTTTATGCAAATTAATGAATTTACATTTTTTATATACCTGTGATAAATGTTTAAACATAAATATATTTTTTTAAAGTTCAAATCAATCTTATATTGTATAGGAAAAGTAAGGACATCATTATTATGTTGGAAAATAGTTTTGTATTAGAAATAACGCAATGTTGACACTTGGGAACATTGGCGTTTAAACGGTTAAGGGTTTTGCAGAAACATTGAGTTATATACCAGAAGATCTTGAAATAAGTATGTTATTGACATTTTAATGGTGTCAAGATTTATATAATTGCTAAAAATTAGTCAATCTATAACACTGTTAAAATAATGTATAAAAAATAAATCAAAAACATAAATGTTTTAAACTATTTTATAAAAGTTTAAAATGGTTTTAATAACCTATTTTTTTAAATGATTGTAGCGAAATAGAAAAGCACAGCGTACTACATTTCGTACGTAATAGAGAAGTTAATCTTTGTCTGATACTGCCATCTTCATTTTATTCGTGTAACAATAATTTCTTATAAATAACATTTGAATTACTGCTGATTCATTTACTTTCTCTCTGCATTAGTGTTTTGCTGAAATATCGAGCTACATACCGTGAAAATTTCTTCAAATAAGTTTATTTTTAACATTTTAATACAGTTAATGTACATATATAAATGCTAAAAGTATAGGCTTATTCAATGTAAGACACTATTAAAATAGTGTATTGAAAAGTAAATAAAAGAACAAAAATGTTACACTATTTTTTTCTGTGTTTTAATAACCTAAATTGTAATTAAAATGAATTTAGAGAAATAAAGCAGCAGTGAATATTACTTTCGTACATAATAGAAATGATAATAATTGTCTGATACAGCCATCTTCATTCTACTGGTGTGACAATTATTTCTAATAAGTAACTTTTAAAATACTATGGATTCAATGAACTCCTACGTCATTAGCGTTTTGCTGAAATATTGAGTTCTATATCGTAACAAATTCATAAAATAATAAATAATTATTATTATGAATATCAATAATAATATTATTTAATAATTCGTGTTTGTAATGACCGAAAGGTGACGTTGTATAGATCTGATAATCGTTTGTTTACGTAGTGCTTGCTGTTTGTTCCATGCAAGAAATGCAATCGAATCATGCAAGCATTGTGTTGCAGTCATGCTATTTTGCCATGAGTAAGTCAAATGTACTTTTTTATATTATAGATCTAAACTTTGTGTATAAAATTTTGATTTTAGATAATTTTAATACGAAGAACCCAACGTTGCATGCGTTATAGAACTGTTTATTTATTTATTTATTATAGAACTGTTTATTTATTTATCGGCCTTTTAAACACTGATTTCAGCGGAAGATGCTCACGGTATCAGTTCTATTTCGTTGCAGACTTTGTCCGCGAGAGGGCGTCTATTTCATTTCAAACGCGAATCTTAATAATTTCTTAAATCTGTTAATATCTATATTATAAAGGCCAAACGTATCTGTGCGTAACACATATGTCATTTTGCGAATGGCAACACTTTCCCATGCAATTTCGGTTTTTGCAATTTTCACTACTACAATTTTTATACTTCTAAACACCGCACATTTTAAAATTTTACACTGTCGTATAGAGAAGAAAATGTACTTTTAAATGCAATGTCTTTGAAGGCTGTATCTCAATTAATGTTTGAGATATTAATTTTTTTTAATAGTTTTTGCATCAATTTTGTAAATGTGGCAACAGAATCACTCCATTTTCTCTGAAAATTAAATATATATATATATATATATATATATATATACATATATATACATATATATTAATTAAATTGCGTATGTCAAATATATCGTCTCTGATAGTGTCGACTTGGAATGTATATATATATTTTTTTCATTAGCATTTATACCAAACATAAGAGCCTCAATTAATAACTTCATAATAAAAACTGATCTTTTTTATAATTTACTTATTACATATGTAATTAAAGTTTAATTTTATAAATTTGAACAACTGAGTTTTATAGAAACGGTATTTTGGTAATTTCAGCTTTAAATAATATTCGTTTGAGTGTTAAACTGACCAATATATGATGCTTTTTTACTGTAACTAATTTTGTAGATTTATTACAAATCAATGAAATAGTTCCTTCTTAAACATTTTCTTTCGTCGAATATCGACGGGTTCCACCTCGTTTATATAATTACAAAGAAGTTTGTTGCTATTTAATATTTAGCACTATTAGTGTAATATAGCAAAAATTAAATGAGAGAGCAAAAATGTTGCACTATTTATTTTTTATAATAAAATGTGTGTAGAGATATGAAAAGCAGCGCATTTAACTTGCAGTACACAATTGATATGTTTATTATTATTTGATCCTGTCATATTTATTTCATTTGTGTAACAACTATGTTTTACATCTGATTTGCAAATTACTGCGGATTTGTTTTATTTTCATGTTCATTACCATTCTGCAGATATATTGTTGTTATCGGAAAGTTTTTCAGATTAGTATATATTATTTGCCAAATCATTTATACTAATACAATTTATAAAATTACCAATAACTAGGAATTATTTACTATGCAACCCTATTAAAGTAATTTACTAAATATATTTTACGAACAATAAAATGATGCACTGTATTTTTAATGTATTAAGATCCTTTGTTTGTTTCTCTTTTTAAATTTAAACCATCTTATTGAAAAAAAGCAACCGGTGTAACTTTTCGCTCATAAATAATGGTTTTAAGAATTGTTTGGCAATGCCCTTTATAATTTGACCGTATAAGAGTTATTTTTTTGTATATAGTAATTTCTCTAGTATATTACTATACTTACTTTACTATAGTATATTACTATATACTATGTACTATTGTAATTTCTCTTTCAGCATTTTATTCTAATAGATGGAAAATACTTGAATACTGTGTAATTTACCTAGTACCTTTATTACACGCCAATATTTTGTCAAAATTTAGTTCAAACAAAAATACTCTTAAAACTACTTAAATCACATTTCCAGAAATTATCAGTTATGCGTGACTATGTAGCTATATATTTGCGTGACCCTGTATATCATTTTATCTATATTCTACAAACATTTCTTAGTAAACTGAAACCAGTTCAACGTAAAAATGCATAACTTATTTAAAAACCACATTTAAGTTAATTACCCTCTCATTCAGTAACCTTTATGAACTCTTTTGTATAACCCTATATATCAACTATAACATTTGTACACACCATATAATTTGCAGAATTTTAGTAAAACTTAAATCGCATATCATAACTGAAAATGTATCTCATCCATCCATCAGCTATCATCGATAATATACCATACTTCGAATAAGAAAATAAGATTTGAAATACTTTGTGTGTCGCTGTATACACTTCATATTATGCGTTAAATAATAAGTCTCAGCGACGTATATCAATTTTATGATATTTGAAATCATAACATAATTAAAATCTGTCGCAAACATTCCCCCCTTTATTATTGTGTAATAGAATTCTTTTGAGTTACCCTGAAAATGAATTGTAACTACTATTTTCACTGCATATTTTACAGAATGCATAGTTTAGTGCACTTTGCGAATTACTGTAAATATGAATATGTTTGACAGGGTGTAATACCTTTAAAAACGATTTTTTCGAAACGATTTTTTTCCATAGGCCGTAACGTATCGGAAAACTTTTGATATCCCTGTAAATAAACTAATCATAGTAGAAACTTTATTTTCAATAGGGTTTGTGCTAGGGTAAACATCAATAACATATAAAAATTTCATAGCAATCCAAGTATATTTACGGGAGTTAGAGCGCGGCCCAGACAACCCGAATGCATAAACACTTTTAAACTTTGTTCGAAAGTGTTAAAAAATGAACAACACAGGTCCAATCGCCAACTGTTCTGGCCTCAACATCTTCATCTGAAACGTCTTCCAATTCTGAGTCACTGGTATCAGAATTGCCCTCACTCCTTTTTAATGCAATCTTCATCATCACTACATTCAATATCCTTGACAAAAAATAAATAATGTACGACAAATACATTATTTATTTTGCAGACACAGAGGGAACACACATAGCAGTCAAATTTATTCCGAAGGTTTTTAATTTGGAAATAATTATGCTAATTTTTTCTTCGCCGCTTATTTCGCCCTCTAGCGGCTTTTAAAAAATTTAAACAGATAGCACGGTATAAATTCACTCTCTTGGTATTGATATTGTTTATTGACGTAAATATCTGCACGACTGCATAGAATGTTTGTCAATCTTGCTATGGGCATACTTTCGATAATGGTCGAAAGCTTATTTTCTTACTTATAATGATGTCAGATCTACGTGATTTCATAGATTGTTTGTCAATGTTGCTACCGACACACTTTCGACAATGGTAGAAAGCTTATTTTCTTTCTTATAATGACGTAAGATGCTCAGTGATAATATCAGTGTAATTAATGGTCACTGAATACTAAAATGAGAGGACATACGCAGTGTACGTCCTAACGGAAAGATATTTGACCTAGATAAACTTTTTCTTTTGAAAATCTGATAGAATATGAATAATTAATTGTTTTAAGTTCTCAAAATTTTCAAATGTTTACTTGTATTTTATGAAAATACAGCTTTGTATTTGATTATCCTCTGACTAAATATTGTTATAGATAAGAGCTTTTAGCTTGCAAATTTTAATATCACATTTAAGGGGACAAGGGATCTTTGAAATCATTTTTTTTAATATTTTTTTTAAATTGCACTTTAAATATTATTTAAGGGTACATTATTGCATTATATCATATATTTATCACAGAAAATGTAAAAATTTTTTTTTTTTTTTTTTGTAAAAAATAGGGAAATTTTTGTAATATTTTAGATTTAACGAAATTTTTTCAAAATGCTCCATGCGCATTATTTTTTCTCTGAATGCTTTGAAATTTTTTATAGTTATTTCTCACAATATATGTTAGAAATCTGTGCATGGTTTTTTGAAAATAAAAATAATTGTAAAAGTTATAGGTAGTTAATTGTAAAAATAGGTTCAAAAATGCTCAAAATTTCAGAAAAATTGAGAAAATATTTTTTTATTACCTTTATATTCAAATATATGAAATTCAATGCACAGTTTTATTTATATATGTTACAGGCCAAACTAGATTAGCCTAGGCCAAACTAGTCTATCCGAACGCCCATCGGATAAACTAGTTTTTCCTAGGCCAAACTAGTCTATCCTAACGCCCATCGGATAAACTAGTTTTTCCTAGGCCAAACTAGTGTATCCGAAAGCCCATCGGATAAACTAGTTTTTCCTAGGCCAAACTAGTCTATCCGAACGCCCATCGGATAAACTAGATTTTCCTAGGCCAAACTAGTTTGGCCGAACAGTCATTAGGATAAACTAATTTAGCCTGCTATTCATTGGTTTGAACTAGTTTATCCTAGGCCGAAATAGATTGTCCTAGGCCAATTCAATTGGCGTGATATTTTTTAATCTAAAGACCGCCACGGCGCCAACTTTCTAATTTTGATCTATTTTATCCTAGGCCGATGCAGTTTGACGCGATTTTAGCTCACAGACTATCAAAGCCTGAGAGCTAATGTGCTCGCAGATTCTGTGTATGTGTATGTAACAATTTACGTACGTATGGCCGTATGTACGTACGTAATGCGATAACTCCTCATAGAAATATCCAATTTGCTTCAAATATTGGACATAGATTTATCATGATAATGAATTTTCCTGATTAGTTTCAGGGGTTCATTGAATAAGAATAAGGGGAGGAGAACAAAAGGCTAATCCGCACCCCCCCCCCCCACACACACACAACTCCTTAATTTAGTTAAGTCAGTTTTCAATGCAAAATGATCACATTTTATTAAAATTTTAGGTATAATATCATTTTGATGAGGTACATCCATGATCAGTTGTGTGTATTCATTGTTTACGTATACAGAAAGGAGCAATGGGAGGTAACACTCTTAATTTATGTAAATAGGTTTTTCACAGAGAATTTACCGATTTGTTTCAAATTTTGGATGTATGTTCCTTCTGATAAGGCGTTTACCTGATTAATTTGAGGGGTTCTGAGATATAAACGTTGAACGGATTTTTTTTTTCAATCGGACAGAGACTTTCGGTTTTATGAAAAGATTTTTAATTCGTAACAGATATTGGTTTTTGCACACATCGCTTCAGGCGAAATTGTTTATATTAAGAAACTAAATATCCGAATCCTTTTAAAAATAAGAAAAAGCTTAAATAAGGCATGACACTTGAAATTTAGGATGGGGGGGGGGGGGTAGAGTAAGAAGACGCTAGATTTTTTTTTTTTTTTTTTTTTTTTTTTTTTTTTTTTTTTTTTAAATCTCAGCACTTTTTAAGGTTTTAGCTGATAATTAAATATTACCATTATTTGAAACTTTTAAATACATAATAAATCACGATGTTAAATATTTAAGAAAAAAGATGGCGCGTCAAATACCACTATTTTCTATTAGTAATTTTTGTAAAAATGTTAAATTCTTGTTGGAACTGTTTGAAACTTTGTGATAGTTTATAACACATGATAAAAATTGTAAAAAAGTCCCATTACGAAAGGGAAAGAGGGGGGGGGCGAAGAAAATCAGGAAATATAACGGAAAATCAGGAAATTCTAGGTTGATCTAGTTGAAACTTTAAGATAGTTTATGACACATGATATAAATTTATAAAAATATGTTCCGCGTTTAATGCCACTATTGACAAATAGTGATTTTTGAACGATTTACATAAAAATGTAATCAGAATCAATTTATATCAGAGACTATCTGAATATAAATTTATATTAAATTCCGTTCATTAGTTTTTGAGATACAGCTATTGTAAAAATTGTTAAAAATGCAGCATAGCATAGCCATGTTGAGTGATTTACTTCAAAATAGAAACAACACCAACTCATCTCATGGACGAACTGAATCTGATGTTTGATGGAAATTCGTGTATCAGTTAAGATAAAGCTAATGCGTAAATCATAAAAAATGCAAAACAGCAGCTCCACTTGATAAGCGATTTACACCAATAACTAATCAGCATCAATTTAGATCACAGACTACCTGAATGTAAATTTTTATTAAATTTCGTGCATTAGTTCTCCAGCCGCATCCCTACAGCTTGCGACAGCGTATAGCAGGAGTGCTGCACACGTACTGCCGAATGCCCTCTTTCTTTTCGAACGAACTTCGAAGCGAACGAAATTCAAATCGTAGCAAGCGTGCTGAGTACGCACCGCCGAATGTAATCCTCCTTTTCTAAAGAGCCTCCAAGCGAACGAATTTCCAACCATAACCCCGCTGAATAGGCCAGTCAGATAGCGGGTGAAGCCAGCAAGATTTAACTAAGCCACGTTATATTAGTTTCTCATTCCAACACCAAGGAGTGCACTCTATTATTAACAAAACTGTATCTGAATGAAACTTCGTTAAACAACCTAATAGTAGATATGTTACTTGAGGTCGCGGTGCTTTAAAAGCTAGAATTTCCGTTATATTTCGCGATTTTGTTCGCATCCACACCCTCTTTCACACCGAAATGTGACTTTTTTTTTTATAAATTTATATCAAATGCCATAAATTGTCAGTTTTAAAACTGTAAGTTTCAAAAACTGTAAGTTTCAAAATGTTCCAACAAGAATGTAACATTTTTACAAAAATTACTATTAGGAAATAGTGGTATTTCGATGCGGAATCTTTTTTCTTAAAAATTTATCATCATGTTTTTTCTCTTCGAGGTTCATTCGCTTCAACATACGCCCGTTTCGAGATTTTATACAAAACAAGGGGCCCGATTGCGGGCGAAGCCGTCTGATTTGAACTAAATCGCATCCAAATTGCAAATTCCAACACTTGGGTGCTTGTGTTATATTAATTCCACATTAGTCTGTTATATTAGTCGCTATATATTAGTCCGACGTACGTACGTACGTACATAAGTATATACATACGTACATGGTTACATACACACACTCAGAATTTACGAGCACATTAGCTCTCAGGCTTTGATAGTATGTGAGCTAAAAGCGAGTCAAATTGCATCGGCCTAGGATAAATTAGATCAAAACTAGAAAGTTGGCGCCGTGGCGATCTCTAGATTCAATAAAATCACGCCAAATTTAATTGGCCTAGTACAGTCTAGTTCGGCCTAGGATAAACTAGTTCAAACCAATAAATAGCAGGCTAAACTAGTTCATCCTAATGACCGTTCGGCCAAACTAGTTTGGCCTAGGAAAATCTAGTTTATCCGATGGGCGTTCGGATAGACTAGTTTGGCCTAGGAAAAACTAGTTTATCCGATGGGCTTTCGGATAGACTAGTTTGGCCTAGGAGAAACTAGTTTATCCGATGGGCGTTAGGATAGACTAGTTTGGCCTAGGAAAAACTAGTCTATCCGATGGGCATTAGGATAGACTAGTTTGGCCTAAAATCGGGTTTGGCCTGTAACATATATATAAATCAAACTTGTATAAATATAATTGGAGACTT
>CAXHSM010000385.1:0-17747 GCA_964019185.1 Maratus speculifer | reverse complement strand
ATAGGACATACACGGAAGTAGTGTAGATACCATGGACCCCGCCAAGCTTGGCGGTAAAACAGGTTTAAGTAAGCGATAAAGTCTTAAGGATGGTCAGAGCGATAACTTGCTTTGCGTGGTTGAATAATGCTAGCCAATAAGTACGCCAATAGCTACGTCATTGTGTTTCTGTCAAAGAGCGTAGAGAACGCTTTATTTTATTTTCTTTGTTAGGAGTAGGAGAGTGGTAAAAGGGAATGACTGTTGATAAGAGATGCGATTATAGACAACGATAAATAAGAATCATGAATTACAATCCATTAGATAGGCAGATTTTAACTACGTTTTATTAGACAAGAAGTTCACTTAATTTTTAAATTAATGCTAAAACTTTCAGTAATATGATCAAAATGTGATAAGGTTTCAAGCAATCAAAAATTTGAAAAAATTTTCATTTTTTTTTTTTTTTTTTTTTTTTGGAACAAATTAGACCAATTTAAAACCCACTATTTTAGATTTTTTTTTTTTTTTTTTACTCATTTTATCTAGAATTTAATTCATATAATTTTTTTAATTATATATAGAAAATATGGAAGAAAAGATTGTTGATTGAATCTGATTTTATTTTAAATCTATACTGATAAAGGAAAATATTTTGTCTGTGTGTGTGCGTGGCTAACGAAATCTACCGCACGTTAAAATCTGAGAATTTGGATGAGGAAAGTCCAAGAGGTCCTGGTGAACCAGAGGCTCAGATTTTTATTTATTTATTTATTTATTTATTTTATTTTTATGATTTTTTGAAGACCTGCTCCGCTGGGCCCCTTTAAGTTTTTTGCCCTAAACTGTTAATAACTTCTCTCATTTTTTAAGATATTTTTCGTTTTGCGGGCCCTTTCTCTATTCACTTATTCTTTTATTTCTACATTCCAGTAAAGACCCCTAGTGGCCAGCAGGGTCTGAGTAAGGCAAGGGCATGAGGGGCAATTGCCCCGGGCCCCCCGGCTTAAGGGGACTCCCCAAGGACAGATAAGTTTTTCGTTAAAGCAGTGTCAAATTATAAAAAATGGTCAAAAGTGACCAAAATTCTTTTTTTTCTTTTTTCAATTTTAAGGCTCTCTCTTCTCCTAACCACTCTGTTTCCGAACCCAATGCCTCCTTAAGGCCTCACATTTATCCTCATATTCATGTAATCTATAATTTCTTAAAGTTGTCTTTCTTCTGCTTTTATGTATATAGATGTGAATAGTACTTGTACGAAATTTATCTATGTATATGTATGTATTACAATAGTTATGAATTTCAGTTTTAGTCACGTGAGTATAATTTACGAACAATTTTAAGATAGAAGACCCCCTCCCCCTAAACGTGTTTGCCCCAGGGCCACCCACTGTCTTAGTCGGGCCCTGGTGGCCAGTCCAGTGTACAGTCTGAATGGGCTCATGTTTGGCCGGAGATCTGTACCTAGCCCAGTGGTGACGGTGATCATCCCCTCCAAACCCAATGACGCAAATCCCCCCCCCCCCGAAAAAAATCTTCACTCTTTAACATTGACCCCCCCCCCCCTAAACAGAATAACAATTGTAAAATATACTCTACTCATAATCTACTGCACATTCAAAAGATATCGAGTTGAGCATAGCGGAATGAGTTCTTATTGCCCTTATCTAGAATTAAAGAAAGAAAGCACAGGAATATTTCTGGAAATTCAATGCTGAAAAAATTTAAAAGTGATATTAAAAGAATCAAGATTTACAAAAGATAGCGAGTTGAGTATAGCAAAATGAGTTCCCCTTATTACCCTTATCTAGAATTTAAAGAAAGAAAACACAGGAACGATTCTGAAAATCAATGTTGAAAATATTTAAAAGTGATATTTAAAAAAAATCAAGATTTTTTAACAGCAAAAAAAAAAAAAAAAAAAAAAAAAAAAGGAAATATTAAGAATTTAAAAATCCCCCCCCCCCAAAAAAATGTATTTTTTCTCAAACTCTCCCCAAAAAAAACTAAATTGTATGACGCATTTTACGTCACCAAACCCCTCTCTGTGCACCCCTGACCTAGCCCGACCGCGGACCGGAAAACCGGGCCTTAATTAAAAGCGGACCTACCAGTTCGATAAAATATGGGACGTTTCCAATGAATATGACTTTCGCAAAAATAAATAATAAATGTGCGTCACGAATCATTGCTAATTTGACAATAGAAGTGTAAAATGCTCAGCGTAGAAATCACCATCTTACAATTATATGATATCTGAGCCCGGGATTAATTTTTTCAGCAGACGCGTACCAATCAATATCAGGCTTGTATTTTATTTCTACATAGTCGAGCCGGGCAGGAAGTTGACTTAATTGTCAGCAGCGCCGTGCGAAAGGAGGGGGGGGGGGGGCGCCCCGGACGCAGAGATTTAGGGGGCGCAAAATTTATAATACTAACATCCTTTTTGGTCTTTTACAAAAAAAAAATTGGAGGGGGAGCGCCAAATTCTAAGTTGCTCCAGGCGCAATTTTCTCTTTGCACGTCCCTGGTTGTCAAGATGTGTATAGTAGTTATAATTTCGAAAAAAATATTAATATCAATAATTAATTTCTGTTAAAATGCTACTTCAGTCACCTGAAAAAACGCGCTCGCTAATGCTATTCCTAGGGATTTTTTTTTTCTTTTAATATCACGTTTGCATTTTAATCTTTTTTTTTGGGGGGGGGGGGATGGGATTGCTGAGATTGATCGCTACACTTGTCTTTTTTTTACTTTTTCGACTGTGTTTGCAGATTCTTTTCAAGGGCATGCTTTCGCTTTCGAAACCGGTTCCGAAAATGAAAGTATCCTCATTGAAAATATCTGTAAACAAAATCAAAAAAGTAAAAAAGGTCCTTTGTACAGATCTATCTCAGCTAGCGAATGCAAAATGAATTGTTTAAAAATAGTGAAATGCAAACAAAGTATATTTAAAACTTTCTCCCATAGGATTAGCATTAGTGAGTGCAGGGCCTGATTAATGCACCGGCCTCCTTGGGCTTTGGGCCAGGGCCCACAAATTATGTGGATGACTTTCAAATTGAGTCTCCAGATGAGAGGTCACACAAGAGTCTCAAAGAAACGACTTTGTAAAGTCACCTGGTGACTAGCCACAATGATCTGTCAATGGAGTCACATATAGTAGTCATTTGAGACTCATAAAAGAGACTTATGGAATTTTCTATTTTTGTTTCGTCGTAGTGGCTGTCACTCTTGTGACCATGAGTGAGATATTATATAGACTTGCAGTTATGCAGGGATAGTAATTATTCTAATTATATTACTTCGTTTTGAAAATTCACGTGAAAATTATCGCTTGAAAATCCCTTGAAAATTGGCCATTTTGGAACTCGTCCTTAAATTTTGCACACCAGCGTATACATATAACTATTATATAAAACTAATTATTTAACATCCACCGTGAATAAATAAAAACCCAATAAATAACAAACAAGACATGGGGAGTTATAAATATTGGAACAATGCAAATTATAGGAAACTGTGGTACTATTTGCTTATTTTCCAGGATAATACCAAGTAGACACAGCAATTGATTACGATTATTTTCTCATTAGAAATCAGGAAAATCCTAAAGGTGATTTCTAAATTATCCGATTAATATACATATAAATATATAAATATATATATAATAAACATATTAATATAATTAAATAATTTAACGTAATAAAAATATCTAATGCTATATATTTATAATAAATAATAATAATTATGTAATTCTTTTTCATTAGTAATTATGTTGTTTTTCTGCCACTTTTTTTTTTCTAGATTCCTCGGAGTTTATAGTTTCATATTCTGTCTAACGAAATTTTATTACTGACACATTGACTAATTTTTAGCACTTTACAAGAAAGTTGAAAAGTGCTTATGCATTCGGTTTGTCTGGCTGGCTGTCCGCGCTCTAACTCACGTAAATATACTCGGATTGCCATGAAATTTTAGGACATTATTCACGTTTACCCTGGCACGAACCCTACTGAAAATGAAGTTTCTACCATGATTAGTTTATATATAGGGAAAGTCAAAAGTTTCCCAATACATTACGGCCTATGGGGAAAAATCGTTTCAGAGGAATTTTAAAGATGCTATAACTTGTCAAACATATTAAAATTTATATGCTTTTACGGGGTGCATTAAAATATGCATTCTACAAAATATAACGTGAAAATTTAGCTATTATTCATTAACAGGGCCACATAAAAGAATTCCATTAGATATTGGTAAAAGGGGGAATTGTGTGTGACATATTTTAAATATATTAAACTGTTTTTTTTTAATAATAAAATTGATGTATATCAATAAGGCTTAAGTATAAATTATACGATACTGCCTTCCCTAATATAAAGTACATAGTATTTTCAGGGACACACAAAAGTTTTCAAATAGTACATTCTTTCCGAAGTACTGTATATGTACCCGATGATAGCTGATGGATGGATAAAACGCATTTTAATTATGATATGCGCGTATGAGTTTCACTAAATTTATGCATATTATGTGGTGTGTATAAATGCTATAGTTAATATACAGGGTACCCAAAAGAGCTCTCCAACGTTACTGAATATGAGCATAAATTACTAAAAGAGGATTATTAAATAAATTATGCATTTTTACGCTGAACTGAGTTAAATTTACTAAGAAATGTTTGCAGAATATAGATAAAATGATATACAGGGACACACAAAGAAATGGGTACATGGTACCTATATGAATGATAATTTATGAGAAATTTCAGTTGTTTTAAGAGTGTTTTAGTTTAAAATCTATTTTAGGTTAACACTGATGTGTAATAAAGATATCAGGCAAACTACAAGGCTGAACGAAGTATTCAAGTATGTTTCTATCTATTAGTATAAATTGCTGAAAGAGAAATTTCAAGCCACTAGCCATTTTTGCTAAACTAAATTTTCCCATTATATAGTATGCATAACAACCGACAGATCAAATACATGGCTGTTCCAGTATTACTGGAATACATTTTTGTCTATATTTGGCTTTATATCCTTATCTACCTAAATAACGAAGCTTTGTTAAAGATTTCATGAAGCGTTGGAAAGTGCTTCATAAGCTATACTTAACGCATGATTTTTCTTACTTGTTAGATATTTTTTTGCTCCTTCTCCCCAAAGAAGTTGTATTCGAAGATCTCTGACTGCTTCTAATGAGAAATGGATTTTGTTTTCTTTTCATTTATGTTCTTTATTCCATGCTGCTCCTTCCCCCTCTGCCTTTAAGGGTGTTCTTAAATCAAAAAGGGCAACTTTGTGACACATGCATTAATTTATTTTTGTTCGGAAATGCATGAAAATAGCAGGTGTTGTTATTCAGAAACTGTCTAATTGCACTCATACTTTTGTTGACACACGTTGGATAATTCTGCATAAAAATCCATTTATCTATTTTTTTTTGGGGGGGGGGGGGAGAGGGAATCATCCCTTCCTAAAACTAATCAGGCAAGCGTCTTTTCAGTATGAACGGATATCCAAAAATTGAACCAAAACAGTTAATTCATCATCAAAAATCCATTTACCTAAATTATGATCTCCCTCCCCGATCCCCCTTTCATACTTAACTAATGAATCCCCAAAATCAATAATAAATCCCCAAAATCAATTCCTTGTCACTTTTTTTCCGATAACTTTTTTCCTTGTCACTTTTTTCCGTGTCACTTTTTTTTCGCTTTTGTAGTTTATGTCACTTTTTTCCGATAACTTTTTTCCCGGTCACTTTTTTCCGTTTACCTTTTGGAATACTAGCATAAGAACCTTAATTGATAACTTTATCATAATAACATATCTTTATTATTTTTTACTGCTTACATATACGATTAAAGTTTAATTTTAACAATTTCTACAACTGCGTTTTATAGAAATAGTATTTTTTTAATTTGATGATAAATATCGTTTGTTTAAGAGTTAGATGTACCAACATAAAATGCATTTTTACTATAACTAATTTTGTAGGTTTATTATAAGTTAATGAATCAGTTCCTTCTTAAACATTTTCTTTCTCAAAATTTGACGGGTTCTACCTTGTTAAATTAAAAGATATAAATACATAAACTAATTAAGGGATTAGAAACAAGCACGATGGAAGAAAATTTTAAAACGTGGACAGACGAGGCATTAAAAAAGTGGATATAAAATGCATTGGATTATATGTACACTCGTTCGGAACAATTTTCACAAAAATAAAAAAAAAGAAAGTTATTCAAATGATCTGAAATCCGTGAGAAAGAAAAGAAAAATGAAAAATTGGAATTCTTGTTAGTTCGAATTAACAGAAGTCGAGAGAAAATGAGTTCGAATTAATGAAAATTTTTAACGTTATTCTGTCATTGAAAATTTCGGGACTTCATGTTTAGTTCGAATAAAGCGAAGATTCGAATTATTCGATTTCGAATTGACGAGAGTCGACTGTATTTCAATTTAAAAAAAAATTTCTCATTTATGTGAAAATGGCATAAAAAAGATAGTTAATCTGTTTTTTTTTTTTTTTTTTTTTTTTTTTTACTCTTAGAAGAAATAGATTTCTTTTGTTGCCACGCTTACAAAAATAATATTAAAAATTACAAATAAATTAATATCTCAAAGATAAATTAAATACAATTTTCAAACAAATTGCATTTAAAAAGGCATATTTCCCTTATACGAAGGTGTTAAAAATTAAATTGTGGGATATTTAAAAATTTACAGAAGCAAAAATTTCATTTTTTAAACCGAATTTTCATTTCAAATAGTTATTCGCAAAATGATGTATGCGTTACACACAGATACGTTTGGCCTTTATATATATATATCTATATCTATATCTATATATATATAATTAACTTTTGTATGCCACGCTTCTTCTTAATTTCGACAAAATTCCCTAGCTATATTCCGTTTAAAAAAAATGATGGCCGAGAAACAAAATATTTATAAATATAATTTCACTTTATATTTATAAATGTTTTTTTTTTCTAAATTTATTTCTTAAAATATTAATATGTATCTATTCTCTTTTAAATGAAATTAAAAAATATATACATATATCCCCACTAAAAAATATCTGTAGAAAATCTATAGCTTTTTGGCCCAAAATCTGTGGGAAATCCGAAGGTATTTGGCCCACTTTGAAGATATTTTTAAGAATATCTTTCGAAATTCTGCAGATATTTTAAAGATAAAGCTAAGTCTGCAAATTTTCTTCAAATTTCTGTAGAGATTCTGTAGAAAGTGGCAATTTCTTCAGATAATCTTAAGATTATTTTTAGTGGGGATATTATCTTTTAGATTTTAAATTCCGGAAAATCGGAACATTTTATAGCATTTTCTTAAAAAAAAAAAAAAAAAAAAAAAAAAAATCTGATTTTTACCGAAAAACGAAAGAACAGCTCAATTGCATAATTTTTTAATAAAAGTGCCTGCAATATGACGTGTTTTCAAACAAAAATGAATTAAATATGTATCAGAAAGCAGTCTGTCTTTATCCTAGAGTAGCTTTCATCAACATTAGTCTATAAATAAAATTATTTTAAAATAATGTTGGATGCATGTGTATGCAAAAATTATTAAGTTTATACGTCTGCGATCCATGGAATACATTAATGACCATACGGACAATTTCATACATTCATTATTTATATATATGCATACAATGCTCTTAAAAATGAAAAAATTCCCCTTATACTCGGGTTGCTCCGAGCTGGTCTGGTCTAGGAAAGAAAAAAGTGTAGACTCTTACCAGCCCAGCCCAAAACTAAAGGAAAAAAAAATATCTAGAGCTTGTTCAGACCTCTATGTAATCTCATGTACTCTCTTAAAACGAAAAAGCTGAAATAACTCAAGTTGAGCTGAAATCCACTCTTTTCCCATGTTGAAAGGAACCTTCTCAAGAAGAGCTGAAACAACTCAAGTGAATGAGTTGTTTTTAATCAACTCATGATTGAGTGATCTCTCTTTTACTCATACTTGAGTGAAATCAAATCAATAAAGGTTAAATCCAGTAGTACTTGAGTGATTTGTAATAAAGTCATACTTGAGTGAAATGAAGTCATTTAAGACTGAATCTCGTAGCACTTGAGCGATTTGTAACCAAATCATACTTGAGTGAAATGAAGTCTTTAGGATTAAATCGAGTAGCACTTGAGTTAGCTGCAGCCAACTCGTATTTGAGTGAAGTGAAATAATTTAAGGCAAATCCAGTAGCACTTGAGCGATTTGTTATCAATTCAAGTTGGAGTGAAATGTTGTCATTTTTGATTTAATCCAGTAGCACTTAGGCGATTTGTAACCAATTCATACATGAATAAAATCAACTCATTTAAGAGTTAATCCAAAACTCCTTCAATTTGTAGAATTGAATAAATTCACTCTTAAGAAAAGCAAAATTGCTTAAAATTACAAAAATCTTCAAGCGATTTCTAAATCGTCTAAATAAAATCACATCATTTAAAACTAAATTCAGTAATCCTCGATTAATTTTTATCAATGAAATTCAATATAACATGGAATTATTGCCACATTTTCAAGTGTTGCATTTAAATTCTCATTTCGGATTTAAATTTCTGTTTATTGACATTACAAGGGTATATATATATATATATATATATATATATATATATATATAGAGAGAGAGAGAGAGAGAGAGAGAGAGAGAGATTGGAAAACTGTAACATGGATTCTCCAATATTTCTTCCAAGTCTTTAATTAACAAGACTTAAAACATTCTAATTTGCATGACTGAAAGTTCTCTAATGAATCATAAAAACATTTTTTTTCTTTCTAATTCAATGAAACTGTTTCCTATGTCAATTTAGGGGAAAAGGCAATTGAATCGTTATACAAAATTAAATAGAGCTTACATGAATTTTTTATTATTCTGTCAAATCAGAAATTTTTAACATCAGAATTTTCTTTTGTTAAATTTAAAAGTACGTATATTCATTAAATTAAAAATACTGGTGATCTCAAAATTGCAAATTTGAAAACACTTATTCATGCAAACTGCCTAAATTTGCATAACTCTACAACAGCACCCGAACAACATTAAACAGAATATCAGCTTCTGATGCTGTGGTGCTTATGGGATTTTTCCTTTCTTTTCTTGGGCAATTTCAAGTTTACATATTTTCCAATGATACTTATAGCTTCAGATATGCTTATATACAATTTTAATTTTTTCATTAGCTTCTGATTTAATTGTAAATAACAATTATTTTTTTATTAAAAATTTACGATTTCAATCAAATAAACCAATCTTAGGCATCTTACTAAAAAAATATTGAAAAAATAAACTTGATATCAGCCCAACGACTCAACTTCAGCACCACAATGTCAGAAGCTGATTGTTCCCCTTAAGAGTTTAGATAATCCTATGCAGAAGTTATTTTCAAATATCTTGTTTGGATTTTAAAATGTTTACATTTTTTTGGGAGGGGGGCATAGAATATTTGAGGATGATCTGTAAGTGGGTTAGTTTTTACTTTTGCAATTTTGGTTAATTATTATTATTTTTTTTAATATTAATAGGAGTTTCAGACCCAGTTTTGAAAAAGAAAGTATTAAAAAACATAAAACCTAAATTTAAAAAAGTATTCCCCCACACACATGGCCAGTGCAGTGTTTAAATAATTGAAATTGAAAATATTTTAAATGGATAAACATCAACCCATGATATCTTGTTGTAATTATTCCTCGATTTAAATCTCAATCAAAATCATATTTCTTAAACTGACTAAATAAAAAAAAAAATATTTTAATTGTTTAGTTTGAAATCTGAAATGGCTTAGAAATCTTAGATAAAACAATTGTTACCCATAGCATTTATATAAGCACATTGTAATTGGGAAATGTGGAGGAATGTCATTAAAAAACTTGTATAGCTAAAATTTTGATTATGGACAATTATTTTATTGTATGAAGTTAAATGCAGAAATATCTGAGAAATGGATTTATTGACCATGTGCAATTATTCTTTATATCATTTAAAACATTTGTTAAAACTTGAATTTATATTCAAGAATAACTTACTTCTTCTTCATAAAGAATTTTTGATTTAATTTTTGATTTTATTCAATGTTTCTTAAATCAACTAACTTTTAAATAAATATAAAAGTATAAGACTGCAGCAGTTTATGTCAAAAGTAGAGCCAAATGTGCAATTTAGAATGTTGCAAGAAAGAAAAAAAACTAATTTTATTTAACAACAAAAACATTTTATTTAGCAAGGACAAAATAAACCTAACATTAATTGATAACAATTCTTTCCAACATCAGATAAACAAGTTTCAATAACATCTTTAACAGGACCTTTATAAATATAACAGTCCATTTGCATTAAACATTAAATACATAAAGAGCATATTGTAATCTGTCCACTGGTTTGTCCAACTTTTAAAATCTTAGGCAAAATAGACACTTTCTTGAAAATCCTTGAGATTAAATAAGATTGTTGAATTTGACTCCTCACTCACAGTAGAATTTTACTCCTCCATGAAATCACCATCTTCCTGTGTTAAAAGAAAATATTGAAATTAAGTTAAATAGCAATAAATATAATGTTAAGGAATGATTATGAACATATTAAAATATTTTGCAGCTTTCAGATTAAATGTTTTATAAAATTTCCCATCCATAGTCTAAACATAAAATGAACCATACACTAAAAATTTTAGCTTTATAAATATTACACTACTGAAAATTCAGCCAATCATGAATAAAATGGAAATAGAATAAATAAATCTTGTGCGATTACACTTATCTGCTTGTTTAAATAATGGTGTTACATCTGATACAATAAATCACCATTTTAAAAACAAATTTAAAATGAAAGTTCTTAAAGCAACATTATAAAATATTGTTGAAAATTCACCTTTGTTGCTACTTTCAAAATGTATCAGCGCTGGCAAATACCCAACCAATACAGGTTTTTGTGGATTTTTAGTTGTTTTTCTATATATTTGCATATTTATATAATACAAGATAGAACCTACAACAATTAGACCAGGGTTGGCACGGTTTGAACCAATTGGTTCTAACTATGGTTTAAACAACTGTTTACTCCTTTTGGTTTAAGCAACGGTTTAGTTTTAAACCAACTGGTATTTTTCTAAAAAAAAAAAAAAAAAAAAAAAAAAAAAAAAAAATCAAAAGAAATCTAATGACATTTTCTCTTTTTCTTAATAATTTATGTATGTCAGATTATTGAATATAAATAACTTCTATTTTTAACACTTTATATCAGCAATAAGCATTGGATGTAGCAGGTTTAGATCACTTTTTGGGTATAGGATTAAAATCAGTCTGCATTGGTGAATATATTTATTTCTCTTTAGAAAAAGCTTCAAACATGTGAATTGATCTAATATAAAATAGATTAAAAATATTCAATATTTAATAGAAAATATCTTAATTTTTTGAAAACTGCAGATTATTTAACGTAATAACATAACACAATCCATAAGATTTCAAGCTGTAAAAGAAATCCCCAATCTTAATTGGGGAGGTTATCTTAAGCATTAAAATCAAAATATGAAGTCGAATAAGAGAGTTTTCAAAGATTGGATGCTACTTAGAGCATTTTAATAAGTGATTCCCCCCCCCCCTGTTAGTTATCTGCTGAATCTATGACCAAAAATGTTGACTTCAAATTGTCATTCAAGAAACAAAATCTCAAGAAGTATTTGAAATTTATTTTTTGGATAGCTATGGAGAAGAATATTTTATTTATCAGACTACTTTCAAATGTTTATTATTAGTAATTAAAATATTAGTTATAAAGATCCACGCTGCGTGTGGATGAAGATTTATTTGACAACGGTCACTTCCGGACTGACATTTCTGTCACTATTAATCCCACCCCTCTCCTCCTTGTCGTTCCCTTTATAATTGGCCGTTGATCTGCCGTGATATAACAACAAGCTGCACTCATTGATGGAGATAAACTTTAACTCTTTCCTCACTCTGGTCCAAAACTCGAAGGCTAAGTTCAGCACAGCTAGATCTAACCCCACAATGAACCTTCCAGTTTAGTGAACTAAAAGGTGCAGTAATCTCTACAATCGGAAGAAGTTTTTTTAAATTTGGTTGCATAAGATCGGGGCATTGCGGGTCTCTCCCCTAAAATTCATTTGTGCTGTGTTCTGGGACACCGGGGGATCCCCTTAAATGAACAAGCTGATGATCTCACTAAGAGGTTTACTGACTCCAGTGGTGACCACCCCCCCCCCAAAAAAAAAATCTTCATACTTTAACATTGACCCCCCCCCCCTAAACAGAATATCAATTGTAAAATATATTTTACTTATAACCTACTGCACAATCAAAAGATAGTGAGTTAAGCATAATGAAATGAGTTCTTATTGCCCTTATCTAGAATTTAAAGAAAAAAATACAGAAACATTTCTGGAAATTCAATGTTGAAAAAATTTAAAAGTGAAATTTAAGAATCAAGATTTACAAAGATCGCGAGTTGAGTATAGCAGAATGAGTTCTTATTGCCCTTATCTAGAATTTAAAGAAAGAAAATACAGGGACTTTTCTGGAAATTAAATGTTGAAAAAAATTAAAAATGATATTAAAAATAAAGATATTTTTTTAACAGTAAAAACAAGAAATATTAAGAATTTAAAATCCCCTCCCCCCCAAAATGTACTTTTTTCTGAAATTACCCCCCCCCCCCCAAACTAAGTTATAGGACGCATCTTGCGTCATCAAACCCCTCTCTGGGCACCCCTGACTGAGTCCGACATCCTGACTGATTAGACCTCTCCGGAAGACTTGATCCAGCCTATAAGCAGAAGATCAAATTGATGGTTGGTTAATTTTTCAGTTGGTCAGTTTTTCGTTCCGTTGTTCATTTTAGTCGTAAGTTCTGTACATCTGATGGATTTTGTTCAGCTACTATTTGCTTTCAGTAGAGTATCGACAGGATGTAGTTGGTTGTGAGTTCTAGTCATGGCGATCTTTTGTGGATAAATTGAAACTACAGCCTGGTTGCTAGAGATCTTACCCCCCCCCCCCTTTAAACCTTCAAAGAAGCTTGTTTTTGGCATTGCTAATAAAACAAAATTTATTCTCGTGAATAAAATCAAGGCATATTATTACATCTTGAAAATAATCCTAGCTTTATATGTTATATATACAAATGTAAAAATTGCTGATATATCTTTACCAACTGAATTTGATATTTTGACTGGGTAAGTAAATTTAAAGGGTTAATCTCCTCCCCCCAAGGGTCTCTAAATCATATATTTTATCAGATTATAGGCCACAAGAATAAAGCGATGACACACCACAATGAATTGTGGGGTGACACCTAATATTGAGTTAACTGAATGAAAATGAATTAAATTTAATAATTGCAACTGTATTAATGCTATATTGTCATCAAAAACATTATGTGCAACTTTTATGATTTCTAACATACCAGGAAGCCGGTTAAAAATCGTTTGAAACATTACAGACTTACATAAACCAGATTATTATTATTAAATATAAATGAAAAAAAAATAAGGCCTGTTTTATTAATATAACATGCACAATACTGTACATTTTTAAAAAATGCATTAAAAGATAGAAAATTTCACTAAATTGTTTTATATATGGCAAATTATTTTTGCTGCCAAATTTAAGGATATCACAAGTAGGTCAAAATTTGGCACTTTGCTAGTAATACTGCTGTTACAGTAGACTTCCTCAAATCCGCACAGCTTGGGACCAGAGGTTTTGCAGATTTTAGAATTTTGCGGATTTCTGGTCATTATTTTCTTTACATTTTTTAAACAGTAATTTGAATGTAACTAACAAGGAAATCTAAACTATTGTAAAGGCTTACAATATAATAAAATATTAAAATAAGTAATAAACTAAAATAAGGATGCACAACCTGTGGCCCGCGAGTTTCATCAATTTACAACTGGAAAAAAATTGAAATTTTTGTGCTTATGTCGTAGGAAAAAATCGTCAATTTACTGTGAGAAAATGTAAAATTTCATCAGATAAGAATCGCAAATTTCTTTGATTGGTACGCAGGGTTGGCACGGTTTAAACCAAATGGTTTTTTTTTCTCAAAAAAACCAATTGGTTTTTTTAAAGAAATCTAATGACATTTTTTCTTTTTTCTACATAATTTAAGAGTTTGAAATTATTGGATATGAATGTTTTCTACGTTTAACACTTTATTTCAGTAATAAGCATTAAATATAGTGGGTCCAGGTCATGCTTATATTCATAGGATGGAAATTAGTAGTGTTGGTGAACATATCTAATGCTTTAAAGAAAATTTTTAAAACTTGGGAATTTTTCAAAGATAAAATAGGTTTTTAATAATCAATTATTTAGTATAAAATATTTTAATTTTAGAAAAATGCCTATTTTTTAAAACAATCTGTCATAACATACATGATGGTTTTGAATATGGAGCCACAGAACTGCATACAACTTGATCTTTAAGATTTTAGTCAAGCTGTAAAAGAAATTCTTCTTGATTAGGGAAATTACCCGGGTGTCATCCTCTAAAGGGTGACACCAAATCTTTATTTGCAAATAAAAAATACAATTTTATAAAATTTTGGAGACTAATTAGGAAATAAAATGAGATTTTTAGCTCATGATGCAATACAGCTAGTTTTCTTTTCTTTGCTAAAGTGAAGTTTTATACAGAACGGTGTGTCTAAATAAGATACGCACCAGGGAACAAAAACCAACCTATTCAACGAGTGGGTAACAAAAGCAAACTTTAAAAGAAAGAATTTTCTTCTACGTATAGGCACGGCATTGACTTGTGCAGACTATGGGTCGAGTGATGATTCACTTCTGCGGTTTTTTTTATGCAGAAGGACAAAAGGTAAATAAGGAATGGTAAGGTTATTTTTTATAAGAATGTAGAATTGAGATTGAAAAAATATGACAGATTGGAAAGGAGGAGGAGGAGGGGGGGGGGGCTTGACACCTTTTACATCTGTCCCGGGATGTCACCCATCCTAGCTACACCACTGCACACCCACTTTTCTTTTCTTTCTAACCGATGGCCAGGCCCCTACCTGCCGAGTTATCTCAGCTTAACGGGTTAGATACCTGGTATCGGGGCGGTCGACCGCCTAATTGCCGCGTAGCGGCAATAACCTGATTTCTTTGCTACGCATGCCATCATTTCTGCAGTACTTGCTTGTCGTCGAGCATACTTTGTTTCGCCTGTTTGTGGTTTGAACTTTAATTGGCTTCGCAAGATGGTCTCGTAATTTAGAGCCTTGATCAGATGACGAGACCTTCACCTGGCAAGGCACCTCCAGAGGTATAATTCACAGGTAACTTGGAGGACTTTGCACCCACGACGGATTTTACATGCACCAGGCGCCATTAGCGTACATGATGTAATTTTTGCCGGCAAAGTGGCGAACCACTGCACACCCACTTCATCTCTGACAAGTAAATAAATTTTCCTGCCTGAGAAAACCGTACCAAACACAAACCATAAAATAATACTTGAAAAAATAATTATAAGAAAATATTGCATTAATCCTTACAATCTGTTAAATAAATGATCGGAAATAAAATACACAATTTTATAGTTTTAGTTTACATACTACATACTTTTTTATAAAATAGTAATTTTCCATTTTATTATGCCAAAAAATTTTGTATAACTGCATAGGAAGTTTGGTTTATTTTACATTCTAGTAGGAGTGTGTGTGTGTGAAGAGGGGGGGGGACGGTTAAAAGTATTTTATAGAATTTTATGTAGCGGGTTACTGATGACTATTTCTGACCAGTAAACTCTCATGCGTACTGGTCTTTGGGACCAGTAACTTTTTTTTTAAATCAATTCTACCACTGGGCTATGCATAAAAAATGTTAAGGGAAAGGGATGATATTACAAGGTATTTTCTAAAGAGAAAGAGGATTTGCTTTTTGGTATCGTTGCATAATATTTAGGAAATAATACTTGCATTTACCAGTATAGAAAGACAAACTTTTGTCCACTGTTTTCGTTTTATTTATAAATTCTCATTTAGATTTAAAGCTACCTGGGTGTGGTGGTGTGGTGGTGTATTTATGTCGGCCGATTACCTACGCTCTAATATATAGGCCCTATGGGGTGGGTTGCCCTCCGTGGGGGTCTTTCTAAGGGAACCTAACCCGTATTTACGCAAGGTTCGAAGAAAACCACGGAAAACTTCGAACGGTTAGGCCGACGGTCGCGATTGGGTTCGAACCCAGCACCTACCGTCTACCAGTTTGGAGGTCAGAACCTCGCGGCCACTGGTGGGGCTAAAGCTACCTGGGAAGCAGGCACAAGAAAACTATTATTTCTGCATGCATTATGTAACAACTTATAAATATTAAGCAGATTATTATAATACAGACCATGCATGCAATAATTTTGCCCAATAACAGTATGAAACATTGCCAAACAAAACAGTAACACAAGTTCAACATTAAGAATGAAAAAAAAAAAAAAAATCTCAGAAATGTGTATAATGTAATCCGGAGCACGTTTTTACTAAGACACTGCAAACAAGACGTAAATACAATGTTTTGATAAATTTCTATGAATAAAGATATAATAATTACAAAACTTTAATACAAGGCAATTAAATAACGAGATATTTACATTGCATTAACAATTTTTACTCTGATTAAATATACTAATTTATTTTATTAAAGCACGAAAGTTTTGTAGCAGCACTGTAACACCAATTATTAATATAGAAATGCATTAAACACATCCTCAATATTACCGTGTGACACGACATTTTAATTTCAAGGTATGATACTGTTATGAATTTTAGTCTGTTAAAAAGAGAAGGGAAAGTTATTAAAAGAAAGCATAATTAAAATAAAATACTTATATAAAACTTACTTACTTCGTAAAAAAGGCATTTTCAGCAAATTGTTTAGCGAACGCCGGAAGTCTCCATCTTATCTTGCAAGGTCACGTGACGAGTCAGCGGCGAAAATCAGCGCGGAAAAAGAGCTGTTTCATTATTGAGTTGAGTTGTTTAGTTTTAAAGCTGTATGAGTGGATTAGAAAGAGAAAAAATCAAACCAAGATAACTGAATCGGTTAAAAATCAACTCATTCACGATCCAATAAATTAGAACTCTTTCTTGAGCAGCCAAATCCACTCTTTCGTTTTAAGAGAGTATATCTCGATCAAGTCAAAAAGAGGCTCACAATTTAAAATTTCCCTAAGATTAATTTAAGTACGCATTTTTAGTTAGCGAAAGCTTTTGGTCTTTCACTTTCGTCATCGAAAAATTATTCGGCGCTCGCATCATTATCAGAATATGCTAAAAGTGAATCACGGAAAAAAGCGTCCTGGAAAAAAGCGTCCCCGGAAAAAAGCGCACCGGAAAAAAGCGTCCCTTTTTACAAATCACATATTTAAATAAGTCTGATAATAGTACACATGGTTAATCTTAGAATATAAACACTAGAATGAGACGGTTTTATGAAATTTAAGTCTTTGCTCTATCGGGACTCAGATGGGCGGGGGGGGGGGGGGGCTTTAAAAGTTATCTCAAAACCTGTCATTGCATTAATGAAAAAAAAATTGTAAGGTACGAAGAACTAGATAATAAACTTTAGGTACTTAAATGATTTTTTTAATTCAGTCTCCCTTGTTCTCCTGTGGAGTGGGGCGGGGGGAGGGGAGAGGGTATCTACAAACTTTGAAATATATCTCTTATATTTATTTTTTTAATATTATTTATAATTTGATTATTTTTATTATAAAATTACATA
>CAXHSM010000384.1:0-13000 GCA_964019185.1 Maratus speculifer | reverse complement strand
CTTCTAACCAGAAATTTATTAATTTAAGAAAATTAAGTAGTTTTCAAATGACTATCTCATTTATACACTCACAAACTTATTTAAACAAAATTTCTGGTTCAAGATGTGTTTTCTGAATAAAAGAAAAGCCGGAGGTTGGCAGCTGTGTATATGCCAAATTAAAGATACATACAAATGTTTTCTTTGAATGGTGGTTTTCCATGACAGTTATTATGAGAATTAATAATAGTATGGGAGTAGAAAAAGAGTTCCGGAATATCGCGCATATGCGTTATTGCCAAAATGTCAGGGTTTTTTTTTCTCAAAACAACTAAACACAAAATGTTAAAATAAAATTCATTTATCATAATCAAAAATGGAGAACCATTGAATAAAATTGTTTTTGCGGCTCGAAATATGCTTCATCGTCTTGGAAAACAGTCACCCCTAATTATATTTTATGATACACATAGTCTATTTCAGTGTCAATATGCTTCTTTTCTAATATTATACATATTGTTTTCCTTATAGAAAAAAAATCGCCTTTGAGTTTATCTGATCTTCACTTTTAGTTTCTCTCAAATTCTGGTATTTATAAATATAATATTAATTTATTTGAAAAAATAAGAGTAGTTTCTAACTTAAGGATCGCATCTTTATTTTCAAGTACAGCTATTTCCGAATTATAGTAATATGCTACTTAAAAAATATGATTGCGAGTTCCAAACTAAATATTTTAATATAGTGCATATAATTTTACATAAATAAAATATATTTATTATTATTTTATACAATATATATAAAGATATATATGTGTGTGTAATATATATATTATTTTATATTATTTTTTCTATGCCAAAAAACTTCATATTAATTACTGTTAAAGAAAATCTAAAGCTTACATTAAAAAAGTGATAACGTGAAAAGGATGAAATTATTTTTGGAAAAATTAATGATCAATATTATTAAATTATTAATGAAATGATAGAAATTATTAACCCTTTGATTACGGGGTTGGGACATAAGCCATCCCAAAGACGACTTCTCTACTATATTCGCACCACTTTTTGGAAACTATCTTCTTCAATATACTTACATTAGAATAATTTCCAGCGAAGTAAACCAATGGAAATTTCTTTTGTTAATTCTGGTACGTATGAATATAAAAGTCGTTATTATCTTAGTCCGTAATCAAAAGGTTAATGATCAATTTATTTTGTACATTAAGTTAAAGCATTAGTTAGCAATTAATCCATTAGTCAGGGCTCCCAAATGGTCCGCCAACTGAACATCAGTATTTTCTAAAAAAATCTTTCGTTTTCTATTTTTCCTGCAAATTGCACTGAAACCACCTTCGGAGGTTAGTTTTAGCACAAATGCCGTGAAAACCTACTATGAAATTTTCTATTACAAAATATTGGTATTCAGTTCGCGGACCATTTGGGAGCCCTGATTAGAGTCTAGCGTCCCATTTTTGGAACAGTTTTAAAAAATTCAAGTTAGCGTTAAATTATGAGAGCTTAGAAAATACAAAGAAACACAAATATACATAGTTGCTCACATTTACACTTTTTTTTTACCACTAAAACTTAACAAAGTTTTTTGTTTTATTTAAACAGCAGATTTCGATGATTAGGTAACGTAAATTTTCTATTAAATTTCAGTGGTATGAAAAAAACGTAAAAGTTGGCTGCTATGGACATGCATGAATGCCCCATTTTTTAGTACAATAACACCTGATGAAAATCTATAAATAAGTAAATATAGAAATTCTAACTTTTTTGCCATTTTCTAAAAGGGAAAGAATCATAGCACTAAAGAAAATAGGCGAAAATAATTTCTTCTTTGTTTGCAAGTTTTGCCCAACGATGCATTGCATACGATTATTAACGATCTATTTCCCTAGGTTAGTCCATTTCAATTTTGTTATGCTTCATGTGGCCACAACCCTTTGAAATCAAATCTATAACACATAAAAGTCAACTTAAGCATGTGGATTTCGCAAACTTGTTTTAGGCTCCTCGATTTTAAATATCGTTAATTTATAAAAGTATGATTGGTCTTACTTTTCTGCAATGGAATGTGAAGAAGAATATCCTTAAAACAAAGTGGCATTCAAATTTCGGAAGCTATACAAACACTGAAAAAAATCCTACCTACTGTCATTTTTGTGTCCGCGCGAATGCTTAGTGATCATGGATGTCTCAGGGCCACACTTTTCTGTTTCCACTTTGATATAAATCGGGTGTCGTAATGCTTGTGACACCATTATTTTACAGTAATTTTCTTCGATTTCTTTCATGGCAGAACTTTCTCAGATTAAAGATAGTGAAAAAAACTATGAGAAGTTAGTGGCGACAAGAGCATTAGGAGACGATTTATTCGGGATACCTAAGAAAACCAACTGAGAGCTGTTTCCTTTCTTCAAAACAAATACACGAATTTTCGATCAGAAAACTACATAATTAAGTGATTCTTGCTTCTAAGGAGTTATTAACTATATTATTTCCTTTAAAACATTTCTAGTTTTATTTGTTTGAGAAAATATCGGAAGATTAGCAGAGATGTGTAAACTAAATTGAAGTTTATTATTCAGGAAATCTGTTAGATGTTTTGAATAATGAATGACCTAAATTGACAACACTTGCAGTTAATAAAAAAAAATTTATTGCAAAAAGTATACGCAAAAAGTATACGTGTTTTCCAAGAAATGCAAAAAATAATAAATAATAAATTCGTTTACTACCAGAAATATTTTACAGTAGCTACATTTTAAATAAAATGGATATTTGTGCACATCGTGTCTGTTGGACTGGCGGATTCAAGATGTAAAGCTCCATATATATGGATAGCTTTGAAATGAAAATGTGTAGAATTGGAGAGGCATATAGTAGAGCAGATGCCATTTTTTAATTTTATTCCGTACAATTTTCAGGTTTCGCACAATCCTTATATTTTGTAAGGATTCTGACACAACTATTAATGACAGGGCTCCCAAATGGTCCGCGAACTGAACATCAGAATTTTTTTAGAGAAATTTTCTTTTTAGATTTTTCTTGCAAATTGTCAAGAAACCACGTTTGGAAGTTGATTCTAGCTCAAACGTATTATGAAATTTTGTGTTAAAAAATACTGATGTTCAGTTCGCGGACCATTTGGGAGCCCTGAATGATAAGAAAATTTATATTTCATTTTTAAGACACAGAATTGGCAAGCACCTCCTTGATTCGCAATTTTTGCAACATTTTTCTGCAGTGAAACTCATTGTAAATACTGTAAAAATTTAGTGGTAGAGCTGTGTGAACACTGATTTTTTTAAAAATCGGCTACGTACGCTTTGACAACAGTTGCAAGAGAAATATAGCCAAAAATGTATTTTTTTTAAGTAGTAGTGTGAACAGAATATAAAATTAGTCACCTGTGGCAGCCCTGTACGGAAATTATGGATCTATGAATAAAGGGGAACCGATATATCGGAAATAATAATGACGGAAGCTTCAACTCTAAACAGTTTTGCAGTTACTCATTGCAGCAAAAATAAAATTTTCATCAGAAAAAATTGAATAGAATTTTTTTTCCATATCTGAACACCTAACTGATTCTGAGTGCAGTAAAAATTATGGCCAAAGCAGCTTTTTATTTTTACTGGTGGAGGTTTATTTCGGCGTTAGTCAAGGCCTGAGTTTCCGCCATATTGTGATAACCTAAATTACCTCCTGTCAGTTTGAGTGAAAGAAATTGTAATACCTGGTCCAAGATCCAACAGAAAATCGAATAGAAATAGTTATCCTATTTTTAAGAGCAATTTTTTATGAATAAGACGTGAATTAAAGCGAAATTTTCTATTAAAAATTTACTGATGGAAGTTTGCTCCGGCAATGATATAAAACTGTTGATCTGATGTAAAAATCAGCCGCCATGTTGTAACAACTTCCTCAGTTGCTGCATTCACAACTGGTAAACTTTGAATTATATGTTCGCTCCTTCTAATTCATAACTCCATTATCGAAATAAATCATTTTGGCCAAAGCGGCCAACATTTTCGTTTTTCGTTGCCTCTAAAATCTATCGTAATTTCTGGCGTATAATCCGCGGATCAAACAATCATTTTTCGACCCAGAAATTTTTAAAATAAAATTTAACTTTTAAGAACACGGTAAACATTTGGCTTCAATTACTTAATAAAATTTCTGGGTCCAAACAGAATTGTTTGATCCACGGATTATACGTGGAATTCACGTCAATTGAAATCTGAATTTGGGTGAATAACCCTTTCAATACAAATTGATACAAATATTTATTTACGTATTACTCTCTTTATTCAATTCGTACCAGAGTTTATTTCGTAATAAGTGCAGTACTATTATGTTATGATACGACCAAGACAAAGATATAAGAAAAAAAAACTGCCAAAAGGTGGAACGGTTGAACGTAAGAAAACAGTTTCCATTAATTGCTCGTAATCAAAGGATTAATTAATGTCAAAATTGACAGTAAAAACGTAGTTGTACGAGAAAAGTGAAAAATATGGTTAGTACGGATACCGTTATTTTCAAAGTGAAATACCATTAGTTTTTATAGAAAAATAATTTTAGTTTAAACACGCGAAATTTTGCCTATTTTTCTGTGAAATTTTCTATAATAAAATACTGGTACAGACTGATGCCATGATCAAGAAATTCCAGGACCTGTACGAGCATTGTAAAAGTTGGCAGGTATTTACATATTTCAAATAAAATTTTGTACAATTTATTTTAAGATCTAAATCAACTTTAAGGAATCTATGAACTGAAACCGTTGAATATATTTTATTAATTGCATGAAATATCTTAACCATTTTCGGCGCAGTGTTACCACTCCGGCAGCACCTAATTTTGATTCCAAACATAAAAACGGCACCAATAATATTTTAGTAAAATTTTACTTTTACAATGACAGCTTAAATAAGGGAATTCTTAATTTCTAAAAAAGTCTTTTGTAAATTCCGGTGTCAGTCAACAATTTCACATTTTACGAACAGAATTTGCCTGCCCCGGAAAGGGTTAATACAGAAAAACAATCATCCTTAACCCATTAGTGCCTAGCGTCCCTTTTTAGAGACGCTTGAAAAGGTGCATTCAGCACTGTTTTTGACACCAGTAAAAAAGAAAAGCAATAGTTATTTTATTTAAATGATGCATTTTCGTGATTAATGAACTAAACTTAAATCTTCTAAAAATAGTGGTGCCAACCAAATAAAATTTACACAAAAGATGCTGGGCACGAATGGGTTGAAATATTTTAAGTAAAGTTAAGCGCATTAAGTATAATAACTACCGTAATTTCGGGTGTATAAGCCGCAGCTGAAACAATTCTTTTTCGACCCAGAATTTTTTAAGAAGCAAATATAACTAGTTAGATCGCCGTAAATATTTGTCTTCAATCACAAAATAAGATTTCTGGGTCCAAAAAGAATTGTTTGATCCGCGGCTTATACACCCGAAATTACGGTACTTTTTTTTTCAAAATATAGAGCTGATTTCATTTCATAAAAATATAAATGGAGATAACCAGTTAGTCAATTAATGTATTATATAATTTATGAAATATAATAGGGCATTATATAATTATCATATTTAAATATTTACTGTATGAATGTTGCATTGAAAAATTCATTGCACAATTATTCTATTTTTTTTAAATATGTTTTTGCATAATTAATTGAAAATATAATAATATAAATAAATAAAAGATTTTTTGAAATTCTGAAACAGATTTAAGAAATTTATTATTTGAAACCTTTAAATATATTTTATTAATTACATGAAACATTTTTATAAAGAAAATCTATATTCATCCTTGAAACATTTAACACTAAACATACAATAACCGGTCTTCTCGTCGTCGGTAAAATATTTCGATTTAAACCTTATAATTGTTCGTAAAATAATAAGTAGATAAATTTTATATAATTAAGTAAAATAATGAAGTTTTGTTGTTAAAAATAAAACTTCTGCTGTGCACCTTTTACAAAACTTTAGTAAAATTAGTGCTGATTTAATGTCAGAATAATGTTATATGTTTTAAAGCTAGGAACTACTAGGGTTTTAATCTATTATATACATTTATAATAGTTAGAAATTCTTTATCATTACATGAAATCTTTTAAAAACGAAAGATTATCAAATGTCATTCATCCTTGAACTGCTAAAAAAATTCGTCTAGAAACTACGAGTTTTTAATATTCGGACATGAGTTTTAATATTTATCGAATATTAAAAACATCGAGTTTTCTCTCTATATCTATTCTGTTGGTGAAAAAACATCGAAAAAAATGTTTTATCCTACATTTCTAGCATTCTTAAATTTTTGTTTACAATGAAACCCAATGCACGCAATAAGAGATTTTTCGCGATTTCTCAAAAATTCATATCCTGAACAAACCGTGTTGTGAAGCTCACCTCCTCATATATTATATAATTTTATAATGAATTAATGCATTTTGTTGCTTAAATTAAATATTTTTTAAAAGGAAATCGTTCACGTATCATTCGTCATTAAAATACTTAATAGAAAGTTATGCCTACCATATCTATAAACTACGATATCATTATTATATTAAATAATTTCATAATAAATAAATATATTTTATTGATTAAATCAAATATTTTAATTAAAAAAAATTTCACATGCCTTTCACACCCTTAAAATGTTTTTAAAAATATTATATGTATTATTTATATAAGCTTTGAGTTCTTTATTATCAGATTTGCCAATTCTCCGGATTTTATCTTAAAAAAATTGTCCTTTTAAAATCAATTAATTAAAGTAACATTTTCTGTATTAAAATACTATCATCCAACAAGCCGGAGACTTTGCAGACCTGATTTTACAATAGCTGAATGTATTTTATTGCTTTCATAAAATATTGTAATAAATGAAATCGTTCACATGTCATTCACCCTTATTTCTTTCAGGGACGACTATTCGCAAAATTCTGAAATAAATGACTGATACCGGAATTTATAAGCAATTTTATTGCAAAATAAACAAAAGCTTTTGTTCACGTACTTAATCAAAGGAAATTTTTCATTCCAATAAAGTGGTGCGAATGTATCACTTAAGTATTAAAATTAAGTGGTCCATAAATAAACCACCGTCCTTGAAAGGGTTAAAATGCTTAAAAAAATGTTATGTGTATCATGTCTGTAAACAACAAGTTCTTTAATGTATTATATAATTTCAAAATTACTGAATGTATTTCCTTTATTCAATCAAATAATTTAATAAATAAAATCGTTCAGTTCACATGTCATTCATCATTAAAATGTTTAAAACAAAGTTATGTGTATTAAATCTAGGAACTATGAGATTTTTTTTAGAAAGTAGAGTAGATCAAATTCTATAAAAATAGAAGGGGAGGCAACCAGCCATACGTGCTAAAGGACTTTCAGATCGAAACGTGGGACGAATCGACAGTCGCAAACATCCATAATACAACACATGTCCCCCAAAACTTGAAGATCTATATATTTGTGGAATTTTATTTCGAGGTGGTCATGTCTTGCTAGAAGAGATTATTCGTCCACTTTTTCTTTTCCCCCTCCAAGATCTTATAGTCCTTTATCCATCAATTTCGGATTTGTTCGGCCATTAGGTCTCGTTTCTTATTCGCAATATGTCCCAATTCTTTCCCAATGAATGTATCGTCGCCTCGGGTTTCAATTTTATCACTTTTCTTGAATCTCTTTTCGTCTAGCGTAGAAAAGGAAAAAGAAAAGAAGCGAGCATGATAACGTTTCGAGTTGTTTTTCCATCGATTCAAAACTTTCGAAAAATGTTTAAACATTTTAAATTTTTTTTGAAGAAATAAAAATGGCTTTTACTTCATATAGTATGTTTGGTAAACGATAGTAGTTTTAAAAATCTTAAATATTTAATTTTATTTTAAACATCTCCCAACTTAATTGAAAAGTATTAATAAATTCGGTTTATCTATCCACGGACTAACAAACGTGAATTTAGTCGGAGTGATATGTAGTTTCGAAGTTTCAGTATTTAAATGATGCTAATGTAAAATATTTTCTGTTAAAAATAAATGTGTAGCATTTATAGTTCATTTAAATTTCAACTTAAAAATTGAAGTCGAACATTTACCCCGAAGTAACATTTTGCTAAATAAAATTTCTGTATCCAAACATCCGAAATTATAGGCCGAAAACAGTGGTAAACAGTAATCTCATATCGTTCCACTTTTCGTTGTTTGTGAAAATAACCGTCAGTGACGGTAGGAATTTCTTGATATTTGCAAATTTCCCACACAAGCCAATGATGAAAATAAAAAAAAATTAAAATTATTGTATGACTGATATTATTTAAAAAAATTGTGGTACAAATCTATTAAATTTTTAAATATATTATTCTCTTTTCTATAGAAATTCATTAAAAACATAGTGATTTCATTAACCCTTTGAGCTCTGATGGTTGAATTTTCTACCACTAAATTTTAATTCTGAAATGTCGTGTATATGCTAAGCAGAATTTTTCGTTGCAAAATGTTGGTGCCAAGTTGACATTTGGAATTTTGAAGAAATTTACCCACCAGAGCTCAAAAGGTTAATTAACTCTGAAGACTACTTTCTAAAACTTTTAATGGAAAAGTACTTCTACTGGTAAAATTTTCGAAACATCGAATGACACCAGAATATACAAACAAATTAAACTGAATATAAATAAAACCCCCTTTTTTAAATGTACACAATAAAAAGAAATTATTAAAAAATTCTGGTGACATTTAAAGATTAAAACTGATTGCCCAGTAAAGAAAGAAACAGTGGGCCATCAGCTGGAAAAAAAGATAGCAGCTAGCTGTACCATCAAGTGGTAAAGTGCAATGGTGCCTTTACTTAAACCAGTACAAAAGAGTCCGTGCAAATTGCAACCTGGCCCATCAGTGAGGACCAACAGCAGGTCAGCATTGGTATGCCATCACATTTCTTCAATTCATCAGTTTCCTGAAGCTCTAGCACCTATCCTACAGCAATTCCTTTTCAGGATTAGCAATTTTAATCCAGCACCATCACTTATCTTACAGTGTTTATAAAGCGACAAACCATCAGGCAGCTTTTTTTACTATGAGCAGACCCCCACCCAGCACCCTTAGAAAAATTTCTTATAAAAGAATCTATAGAAAAAGTATTACAGAATTCTAGACCGTTTTCTATAAGCTATTTTACCCGAAAACAGTATATAGAAATAGCTATATAGAAACAATATAGTATAAAGAAACATTCGAATATATTCAGATTTCGCCAACAAGCAATGGACTCTCCAAAATACTAACCGCGTTCGATGCTGTTTGGACGAGCATTGATGCCTTCAGCGTAAGCTACGGCTTTTCACACCTCGCCTGTTCTGCTAGTGCTATTAGATATTTTAAGTTTGATTCTATTGCGATTTGCCTTTCAAATCTTTAAAGCCATGTAGAAATCGTATACATTTTATATGCTGATTTTCAAATGTGTGACGTGAAAACCGTAATTATTTGCAACTTAGAAAATCAGTTATAAGAATTTTAAAAAATTCCGTTAAAATAAAGAATATATTTATTGTTTTACTGATTTATTTTATTATGATTGGTTGTTATTGTTCTTGATCACAATTACAACGTACGTAATGGTCACTAATAAAACATTAAATATTCCAGAATTAAATTACAAATATGTAGAATGATGAATTCCCACATACTCAATGTTTTCGATATTCACAACGCCACCTAGTGTAAAGGTTCCTAGCATTAATGCTGCAAAAGTTCGCGCACTTCCATCGTGGGGGGAGCCAGCGCTTGAAATAAAACCGAGGCTGATCAGAATTTTATCTAATGATTTCCAACAGCAAAGTTGACTGAAGCTGTCCAGCTATGGTCATGCAGTGGTGAACCATAAGCCAGCACTTCTCCATCATTGCCAGCACCTACCTTGCTACTGGCCAGAAATTTCCTCTTTGCTGGGTGGTATCAACATGTAATAATACCGTTAAAATTGTTAAAGGAGCTTCATGATGGATGTTTTTTTTAGTCATCCTTAATTCTTATATCTGCTTTCTATTACAGAAAATAAATTCTAATAAACTTTCGCAACATAAATCAATTTCATAAAATATGAAATAGTTTAATATAATTGAAATGCGCCCCAAACAACGTTTCCCCCTATAACAATATGTAATGAAATAATTTTGTGTAGCCCTATATATTAATAACAAATATTATTTGAACCGCAGATTGTAGAGAATGTGTATTTTTGTATGTACTTCATTGCATATTAATTTTATTACATTCGAATTTAACATTATTAAAATGCACATGAAACTACTTTTTCCATTGGCCGTAATGTAACGGAGTACTTTTGATTGCCCCTGTAATTAAACGATACATATTATTTTCATAAAATTTGAAAAGCCTCGACAAAATTCTGCAACAATTATGTACTTTAAATTTAAAACGGTTGGACAGTTTTTGCTCTGTTATATGCGGACTACAAATTGACGGACGGGCGGATGACAGACAGACAGATAAACGGAACGACGACTATAGGTGCTACGTATTTACGTAATTACGAACTCATCTAAAAAGAGTAACTCCAACAAGTGTAACTTCAGTAAGCGTTATTGATGTTCTCAAGATTTAACCCCTTAACTGCCGAAGCTTTAAGAAAAGAATCTTCAACTCTATTGCTAAAAAATATTTTTCCACCACAAATTTTGGAAAATAATTATGCTTTATTTAATGGTAAAAGTTTCTTTTTGTGAATAAAGCAAAATTTTTAACTAAAAAAATGGATGTTCGATAGATTTCAGAAATATGCATTTATTTGAGCGAGACGTATATATACGACCGGGGAAGTTAAGGGGTTAAAAGTTGTTAGAGCCATGTGATTTTTCTATTTTAGGGTTTTTCTGAAATATCGTGTCTACGTTCCGCCGCAACCAAATGATTTGTCAGAGTATAGACACAGATTTGATGAGGCTATTGCTGCCATTAGTCCGGACTTCTTAATCATTTGCGGCTCAGAGCACATCCATTGCAAAAATATTGAAATTAATAAGAGGCACCTGAATTTATAGACAAATTTATTTGAAAATAAAGAAAAGTTATTTTTCCCCTGCATAATAAACGAAAAATATTTATACCAGAATTGCGGTGTCATTGTCGCATTTAGGAATCAAGTTGGGTGTTCCATGTAATATAATATTGAGACACAAAGTGTTAATCGAAGTGCGGGAAGAATTAGAGTTCAAGGTGAAAAATTGCCATATAACAGGAGACGAGTGATCAGAGAAAAACACAGTAAAAAAAGGAGTTAAATACCAATATTTTTGTGAAATAAGAATTTCCTTCCTTTATCCCTTTATATTATTCCAAGTATTTTCTATAAGAAAATATTGGTATTAGCTTCTTTTTTTAACTGTGTTTTTACCTGAACACTCGCTACCGTGTATAATTAATTTGGCAAATATTGAACGCTCTAGGTTTGTCAACCGTCAATTGTTCGTATGATACGAGGGGGAATCTAAACTAACTTTCCCTTTTCTACTGTGATCAGAATTGTGCATGAAAGTACAAAAACAGATTGAAATATTAAATATGCGACATATCATTATTTTTCCACATAATTAACAAGTACATAGAGATATATGTCATACCTCTTGAGAAGCCTCAAAAAACTGTCCAAGAAAAACTTAGGGCTTGCCTGTGGAAGAAGCGTTTAACGGCTTGAGACTTGCAACGGCTTGGCGTTGCTTTCCGTATGCAAAGTCCTGATGATTTCCTGGAGGGCTTTTTGCAGCTTATCACGTGGTATGATAAATGTCTCAACGTACTTGGTAATTATGTGGAAAAATACAGAAATGCCGTGTCTTTCACGTCTCATCATATCGATGTATTTTCATCACACCGTTATCTACAGATGCAAGGGAAAACGTATTTTCGGATTCCTCCTCATATGTTATAAATAGTTTACATTTAACCTTCCTACCCTGTGGAAATTTTACTCAAACTTGATTAAAATATTTGACACCAGAATTTTTATTTAAATCCATTTAACATATTTATTAAACTTTAATCTTTGTCTTAATTATTTAATTTACTTTGTGAAAAATTTTCTGGTTTGAATCGAGTGAAACGCATTATAGGACTGGGTCGATTAGACCCATTCAGGGTAGGAAGGTTATCGAATACAATACACAAATGAAAAAGGGACATACTATTTATTTACGTCCCGTATAAATTCTCTAGCGTAAAAGTGAAACTACTACAAAAGAAATCTTTTTGTAGATTGTGATACGATTCGATATAAAAATAATCGTCATTGCTAGCCTGTAATGAAAGGATTAAAATGTTTTAATTTTCAAAAAAAAGAATGCATTTTAAAAGTAATCTTTTGACACATTTAACAGTAATAATTACTACTTTTAACCTTCCTACCCTGAATGGGTCTAATCGACCCATAGCTATAATTTGTTTTGTACGATTCGCGCCAGAAAATTTTTCATAAAGAAATTTAAATACCAGATCCCAAGAAATAAGCCAAATAAATATATTAAAATGGTTTAAATAACAGTTCTGGTGTGAAATATTTTTATCAAGATTGAGTAAAATTTGAACAGGGTAGGAAGGTTAAAGCAAAATGAATATTTCTATATTTTCATTCGAAATTCAGGGTAATTTGGCTCTTAATCTTTAGTACCACTATTTCTAATTGAGCTTGCAATTTATTTTTGTTAAATAAGATGAAGCTTATTCTTTGGAGTTAGTGGTACTTAAAGGACAAAATTTCCATGAAAGCTGTCATTTCGGAGCAAAATTGAAAAATTGAAAAAAAAAATCAAAAAAAGTAAAATAATCATAAAATTTAACTTTAAAAACCACTATTTTCGTATAGTATTATTAATGTTTCTTAACTGAATAGTTCCTGTCACTGGAAAATGGGACTATTTCTTTACGAAAATAGTGTTAATGAAAATAAAATTTTAGTATTTCCTTGGC
>CAXHSM010000383.1:0-73000 GCA_964019185.1 Maratus speculifer | reverse complement strand
ACTATCATCTCTCCATAACAGATAAAGACATTTAAAAATAATTATTTCATACAATTTTCATGCTACAAAGAAAAAGAAAATTATACAAATTTAAGAAACATCCGAATTATCCCAAAAATGGGATGCTAGGCATAGACGGTTTCGAAAGGAATTAAAAAAACTATTTAGCTGGTAATCGATCTTTATTACATATGCATACACACTGTTTGTGTTGAAAAGAGTTATACTCAAGTTTAGATTTGCAAAGACAAGAAAAAACCCGGTTTTTTAGGAATAAACCATGTTCTTTGGGAGTAAACCACACTGTTAAAAATCTTGCATCATTTTGTACAGTCATTTCACCGTTTTCTGAAAAACCAGTAACATAACCGTAATTTAACGCTATTCTGACAATAAATTGGTAATAATACGTTCAGAATAACGTAAAAAGACGGTTGTTTTACTTTTTTTGTAGAAAACGGTCAAATGATTGGATAAAATGCTGCAGATTTTTAACAGTGCAGTTGCTTTGGAAACAAACAAACAAACAAACAAACAAACAAACAACAAAACAAAACAAAAAAAAGGATATAAATCCGATCTATTTGAAATAAATCCGAAAATAAACCACTTTTTTGCAACTCTACATAAGTTGAATCCCACCTATAATTTTCGAAACTCGATTTCTATGATAAAAATTACTTAATAGGATATATTAAATCTACTTTTCCATTATTAAATAACCAATTAACACTGTATTTCCATTTCATTTTCTGCTATCAGTTATTTAAAGAATTTAAAATCGTGAGCATCTAATTTTTATTTTCATTTTCATTTTCAACCACATTAGTTTCCATCGTAACACGTTTTGCAATCCCTGCAATTTCACTCTTCATTGGTAATATTGTTTCTTGGCAACTATAAAGCTCTGGAAGAAAAGCAAAGTAAAGATGCGTTTCTTTCCTCCGATTCAAATAAAACAAGTTGGAAATTGCACGTGAAGCGTAGCAAATGAGGTGCGTTCGAAGTTTTAAATCTTCGATAACGAAGTTTTAAAAATATCACTCTCATATATCAATCTCATAAAATTGTAAATAGTTAATTACAGTTAAAATGCGCACCAAACAATGTTCTCCCTATACTCATTATGTAATGGAATACATTTGTGGGGCCTTGTAAATCAATAAAAGATGTTCTTTGCATCACAGATTATGCAAAATGTATATTATAATATGTACTTTATAGATGCCTATCAATTTTATTATGTTTGAAAGAGTGTAACACCAATAAAATGCATTTGAAGCATTTTTTTATTTATTGACCGTAATGTAACGGAATACTTTTGACTGTAGCTGTAATTGAACTATGCATCCGATTTTGATAAAATTTGAAATGAATCGACAAAATTATGTAATAATTATGTATGTTAAGCTTCAAACGATTAAAATGCATTTGAAACTTTTTTCCCTATTGACGTAATTTAATGGAATACTTCTGATTGTCCCTGTAATTAATCTATGCATACGATTTTCATAAAATTTGAAATGACCCGACAAAAGTATCTAATAATTATATATTTTAAATTTAAAGTGATTCGGTTGGGTAGTTTTTGCGTTGTTATATGCGGATGGACGGACTGAACGACAACTATAGTTGCTACGTATTTACATAATTATGAACGCACCTAATGAGTGAATTCTATACTAGTTCACTTTTAATTCAGCGGTATAGTTCAAAATTTGTTATTTTCGCATTTTTGACTGAGAGCACATTTGAAAGAACAGAAATTACTGTCGGGATTTCTTACCGCAAAACTTATGTTTATAGTGCATTACAAAAATTATTATTATATATCTGTAAGGTGTGACTTATTATTATTTTTTTTTAATATTACAAACTAAGCTGCATAAAGTTGCATCTCAAAACGATGTTAAGGAAATAACTGTTACAATCAAATAATAATTAATGCTAAAAATTTTATTAATGTTATTAAAATTTTATTAATGAGTTGTGTACATCTATTTATCTAATTCTACAGTCACAATTCATTAAATTTTGGCTATCAGTTATTTAAAGTCGTGGCATCTAACTTTTATTTTCATTTTCATTTTTTTTCTTTACCACATTAGTTCCATCGTAATACATTTTGCGATCCCTGCAACTTCAATCTTTACTGGCAATGTTGTTTCTTGGCAACTATAAAACTCTGGCAGGGAAGCGAAGCAGAGATGCGTTTCTTTCTTCCGATTCCAATAAAATGTGTGAATGGTATACTCGTTCACTTTTAATTCTTTGGTATAGTTCAGCGCTTCGAAAGCATTTTAGTCTAAGAATACATCAGGAAGTACAGAAATTATTGTCGAGGTTTCTTGCCTCAAAACTTCTTTTTTTAGTACATTACAAAAAATATTATGTATTCGTAAGGTGTGACTTATTAACCATTTGGGAGATGGTTGCTTTTTTCGTTTTAGAGTTATTTGAAACCTTGCGATGTTCGGATTTTATTCGTTTTCTAATTGGTCCATATTTAATGTGCAGAAATTAATTACTTCTGTTGCCACAATGACAAAAAAATATTAAAAACTCCAAATAAATAAATAAATAATAATAACTGGAAAACAAATTGAGATGCAGCTTTCAAACGAATTACATTTAAAAGTACATTTTTTCCTCTATGCGATTGTGTAAAAATTGAAAAAGGGCGAGGTTTAGAAGTTTAAAAATTTGCAGCACCGAAAACTGTAAAACTGAAATTTCATTTAAAATTTGCTTATGATGGGTCCAGGAATATTAATGTTTAATCCCTGCTCTACGTAATATGTTACTCTATCATAATGCATTACTCTAGCCAAGTTTTGATCATCATAAAAATGATGTTTATTATTAATATTTTTTATAATATAGAATTTTTTCCTAAGTCTAAAATTTTGGTATTTAAAAATATCATTTTCCAAATAGTTGTCGTAATTTGTTAAATTCATATTGTAGTTATTATTATTATTATTTTAATAACACAAAAAACTACATAAAGTTGCGGCTCAAAACGCTGTTAGTGAAATAACTATTATAATAAGATAATAATTAATATTAAAATTTTTATCAATGTTATTAAAAATTTATTAACTAATTTTGTACATCTATTTACCTAACTTTTCAGTCATAATTAATTAATTTTTTGCTATCAGTTATTTAAAGATTTTAAAATCGTGAGCATCTAGCTTTTATTTTCATTTTCATTTTCAACTGCATTAGTACTCATCGTAACACGTTTTGTAATCCCTGCAATTTCACTCTTCCCTGGCAATGTTGTTTCTTGGCAACTATAAAGCTCTGGCAGAGAAGCAATGTAGAGATGGCTCTTCTTTCCTCTGATTCAGATGAAATGATTGAATGGTAAACCAGTTCACTTTTAATTCTTTGGTAGAGTTCAGTGTTACGAAAGCATTTTAGCCTGAGGGTACATTTGAAAGTACAGAAACTATTGTCGCCGTTTCTTACCTCAAAACTTTTGTTTTTAGTACATTACAAAAAATATTACATATTCGTAAGGTTTATTATTAGTTTAAAGTTATTATTATTTTTTTAATAACACAAACTAAGATACATAAAGTTGAAGCTCAAAACGGTGTTAATGAAATGAAAAATCTAAATAAATATCCATTTTACGCTGTCATCTCTCGGTAACAGATAAAGACATTTAGAAATAATTATTTCATACAATTTTCATGCTACATAGAAAAAGAAAATTATACAAATTTAACAAAAATTCGAATTATCCCAAAAATGGGATGCTAGGCTTAAACGTGTTCGAAAGGAATTAAAAAAACCATTAAGTTGGTAATCGATCTTTATTACATATGCATACACACTGTTTGTGTAGAAAAGAATTATACTCAAGTTTAGAGTTGCAACGACAAGAAAAAACCCGGTTTTTTAGGAATAAACCACGTTCTTTGGGAGTAAACCAGTCGCTTTGAGAACAAATAAATAAATAAATAAATAAATAAATAAATAAATAAATAAGTAAATAAATAATAACAATAATAAAAAGATTATAAACCTGATCTGTTTGAAATAAATCCGGGAATAAATCAGCTTTTTGCAACTCTACCTAAGTTGAATCCCACCTATAATTTTCGAAATTTGATTTCTATGATAAAAATTACTTAATAGGAAATATCAAATCTACTTTTCCATTATTAAGTAGCCTGTTAACACTGTATTTCCATTTCATTTTCTGCTACCAGTCATTTAAAGAATTTAAAATCGTGAGCATTTAAATTTTATTTTTATTTTATTATTTTTTTTCCAAACCACATTAGTTCCTATCGTAACACGTTTTGCAATCCCTGAAATTTCACTCTTCACTGGCAATGTTGTTTCTTCGCAATTATAAAGCTCTGGCAGGGAAGCGAAGCAGAGATGCTTTTCTTTCCTTTGATTCAGATAAAATTAGGGAATGGTATTCTACTTTACTTTTAATTTTTTGGTATAGATGAGCGTTTCGAAAGTATTTTAGTCTGAGAGTATATTTGAAAGTGCAAAAATTATTGTCGGGGTTTCTTACCTTAAAACTTTTGTTTTTAGTGCAATACAAAAAATATTAAATATTCGTAAGGTATGATTTATTAACCGTTTGGAAAATGCTTGTTTTTTTCAGTCTAGAGATACTTGAACCACACTTGAATCCTTGTGATGCCCGGTTTTTATTCGTCTTCTAATTGGTTCATGTAGAAATAAAATACTTCTGTTGCCACAATAACAAAAAAGTATAAAAAACTGTAAATAAAAAAATAAATAAAAATAACTGAAAAACAAATTGAGATGCAGCTTTCAAACAAATTGCATTTAGAAGTACATTTTTTTCCTCTATGCGACTGTGTAAAAATTGAAAAAGGGCGAGGTTTAGATATTTAAAAATTTGCAGCACGGAAAACTTTAAAAGTGAAATTTCATTTTAAATTTGTTTATGGTGGGTCCAGGAATATTAATGTTTAATCCATGGTCTACGTAATATATGACTCTATTATTATGTAAGCCATGTTTTGATCATTATAAAAATGACGTTTATTATTATTATTTTTTTAAATATAGAATTTTTTATAAGTCTAAAATTTTAGTCTTTGAAAATATCGTTTTTCAAATGGTTGTCGTAATTTGTTAAATTACATATTATTATTATTATTATTATTATTATTTTAATAACACAAACTAAGCTGTATAAAGTTGCAGCTCAAAACGATGTTGATGAAATAACTATTATAATGAAATAATAAGTAATACTAAATATTTTATCATTGTTATTAAAAATTTATTAATGAGTTGTGTACATCTATTTATCTAACTTTTTGGTCATAATTCATTAATAACTTTTGATAAATTTGATAAAAGTTTGAATTTATTTGTTATTTTTATTATAATTGTTCTTTGATTAGTGTAAATGTATCAAAAATTTATTAATGAATTTGCTTTTCTATCCCTTTAGTTTTATGCTCACAATTGATTAATAACTTTTAATAACTAAGAAAAATTTTTTAGTATTAATTATTTTTTTATTGTAATCATTTTTTGATTAATAACGCTTAGAGTTGCAAGTTCAAGCTTCGTGTAACTATTTTTGTGTTATTAAAAATCTCTTTTAGTTTACTATAAACATGTAATGCTATATTTCATCATGTTTTTTAAATAAAAAGTTATGACATAAGAAAATCCCATCAATTATTAACGGATATCCTACATATTGATAAAAAAGAGGGAAAGAAAGAAAGTTATAATAATAAAAACAATAATAGATGAATCTTTAAATTTATTTTATTTATTGAAAAAAAAAATGTAACGCATTTTTTTTCTTGATTATTTTTGTTTCTGAAGACAATCGTATTTTATGTTTCGCAATTTTTGGCAAGAATTATTTTAATTTCATAACTGTTTATTAAACCGCATAACACAGCAATGAAACTGCTATTAAAAAATGTGATTTTGTAAATAATTCAATATGTTTGAATTATTTTTCTTTCAAACTCTATTATTTTAAAAATCTATTAAAGAAAAATATTTCCGAAATATTTTAATCCATTTACTTGAAATTTTTATTGTAGATTTTAAAGTACATAATCTAAAAAATTACATACGGATCTTACTCCACATTATAAATCATGGACCATTCTTATAAAAAATGATATTTTACTTTATAATGATATAATGTTTTCATTATGTAGTTGCAAAAATATTTAAATATTAACCATTTTTCTTTCTTCTCTTTCTTTTACCTCTTACAGAAGTGAAAGGGAGTTGCTTCTGTTTATCCAGTATCATTTTCAAGATAGGAACGCTAACTCCACTGTTCGGTATTTGGTGGCTCTGCAAGCGCTCTTATCGCGTAACCCAAAACAACTTTATTTCAGCACACCCTGGATAAAAGCTGACACAAAAATAGCAACTACCAAAAGCGTTTTTTTTTCTTTTTTTCTAAAGCGTTTGTACGGTCTCTTGAATTTTCGTGCCAGTAAAATATTAATAATAATAACAATAATTTTCTGAAACCAAGCAGCACAAAGAAATATTTTATAAAGCACTGGTGCTAAATTTAGGGGCTCACGCATACCTTAAAAAAATCCGGATTCGTCGGCCGCCATGTTTCTATCAATGCTCAGGAATACTACTCGGGGAGCGATATTTGTTTATACTTAGACATCGTCATGTTCACGACTATAATTGTCGTCGTTCTGAAGTTAATGGACAGGAGCTTAGTATGCACCTGTATTTACTTTGCGCTACGCTAACAAATACTGTTTAATAAATTGTAATCTAAGAAAGGAGTTTAGTAGATTTTATGTAAATTGAAGTAATGTATTCCAGCCTTGTTCAAACTTTCAGTAAGTCAAGGCGCATTTTAGATCTTGGGAATCAATGAAGATCGCCATTATTAATATGGCTCAAAGCATGCATTAAAATTATCTCATTAGCGATACACATAGCACCACAATCTCTTCATTCTTCTTTTCTGAAGCTAAAATAATACTACAAATATTCATTCTTTCATTTCAAATAAACAAAATGACATAGCAGAAAAAAGAACTAGTGATTTTGGTTCACAAATAGGAATCTAAAATTACAAATCTTCTTAAAATACGAGTTTAATGATCACTAACCTAAATGCGCATAATGACAAATTTAAGGCCTTTAAACAAGTGAATGATAGACAAATCCTCAAAATTTTTTATTGTAAAGGATTATGTTAAATACTTGTGAAATTTATTCATTTTCTTGGCCACACTGTCTTGAAAGAATTTTGCCATTCACGCATTTTCGAATGGTTTAGCTGTTTTCGGAACGCCTGCGATTGCGTGGAAGATAAATCACACGATGGATGGCCGCATTACAATTGGATGGTGCAGAAACAATTGTGAAAGTTCATGAGCATCAGATTTAGGATCGCCGATTGACTATTCGAGTACTCGCCAATGAATTGAGCATTTCCAAGGAGGTGGTTACTCAAATTTTCGTACAAGACCTATTTAAACAAGATTTGTGGATGTCTGAGCCATCTAGAAAAATGTGGCGTTTACGCTAACCCTTTCGCGACGGGAGACTTTTGCGAAATTTTTAATGTTTCGTCAACGGTTTTTAAAAACAGAAATTTGTGCCTTTTTAAATCGAGAAAATTCTCCGATTAAATAAGGCAAATTTTACCGTAAAATTTTATTGGTGAGGATAAGCAACGATTCTTAAGCCTTTTCGCGGAACGTATACGTGTCGCTTGTCTCCAAGGGATTAAAGAGCATTTCGAAAGAGGGCTTTAAAAGTTGTTTCCGAAACTTATACAATAGAATGCAGGTAGGATTTATTTAGAAACGATATTATATGGTTAAGTATTTCATATAATGTTTTCTGGAGTAATTAGATTAATCCTGAAATTACCTTGTATTATGATGTATTACTTTTGTTATTTACCATTATACGAAGTATGAAGTATGCAAAATACAGTTTATGTCAAGAATATTGCTATATGAGAGGGTACTGAAAAGTTCTTGCTTCTATTACTATAGCTGAAATAGAGAAGCAAAATTGAACTCATTTGTAAGCTTAAAATCTTATTATGTAACTCGAATAACATCAGATGTTTCTGATTATTAAAATCTTTTCTGTGGCGAATAAAAACTGTGATGGCAGAGGCACAGGAAAATTTCATATCTTTGGAGTTATGAGGCTTCATGAATATTTTGTTCTGAGAGAAAAAGTCAGCAAAGCAGGACTTTTTTGACTAAGTTAGTGACTAAGGATGAAACTTGGCTTTACATGTATGATCCTGAAAGCAAGGCACAGGCAAAAGATTACCATCACAGTCGATCTCTGCGGCAGAAGAATTTTTGCCAAAGAAATCGGCCGAAATGGTCATGGTGACAATTTTCTGGGTACAAAGACGGCATTTTGTAGGTGGACTACCTACCTCAAGGATGTTGTATACCTAGGCAATATTACATTAACTTATTGCTCCATTTTAAGGACTTCATCAAGGATAAACGGCGTGAGAAGTTGATCTAAAGGGTCTTTCTGTTGCATGACAATGCACCTCCATTCACATCCGATTTTGAGGCTGCTAAATCATGGGTTTTCGTTTGGTCAATAAACATTCCCACTCAGGGGCGTGCGAAGAAAAAATTTCGCCCGGGGCAAAGTTACAATTTGGCGCTCCCAACCCCAACTTTTTCTAGGTAAAGGGGCAAAAAATAACGTTGATCGTATAAATTTGGCACCCCATAAATTTCTGCGCCCGGGGCGACACCCCCTTCGCCCCCTCCCTTTCGCACGGTGCTTTTCGCACTTACCAGATCTAACCTTCTCGGATTGTTTTTTGGTCTCCAAACTTGAGGAAACACTTTAAAGGTAATCATATGGAGGACATTGAAGATGTTAAAGAGACTGTTGAAAGCTGGTTTCGGGAATAAGCAAAGAACATTTATTTGACAGGTCTAGAAAAGTTGCAATAACGATGTAGCGAGAGCATCAGTATCATGGGATAATATACTGAAAAAATAATTTATTTTCTTAAATCTAGTTATTTTCAATCTAGTCAAAGCCAGGAATTTTTTAGCACCCCTTTCGTATATTAATTAATGCACTAAAAATCTTCACAATAAATTTTAACACAAAAAGAATCTGTAATTTCGCTCTTTCCAAAGTTCAACAGTTTTAATATCCACATATTACAGTATAAGCTGTTATTTATTTATTTATTTATTTATTTTTTTTTTTTTGTGGATTTATTTTTAATTGCAGCTCTAAGGGAAACTATATTTTATTAAAATACTTTCATCAATAAAGATTATTTTCAGGGTTTTTGTTGAAATACTAAATTTTCTAATTTTGCAACTTTTTCTTTCAAGTGTAATAGCCTAGACACATTGAAGACCATAACTGCAGAATCATTTCGTTTCTTTCTTTTTTTTCTTAACCTGTTCCGAATTATTAAAATGATTCGAAGTATTAAAAACATTTAAATATCTTGCAACATTTCCTTGAAAATAATTAAAGAAATTAAAGCTGCCGCAAAAGTAAGTCATGCAGTTGCAATTATATAGATGTTCCATAATCCTAAGCTTAGTGATGATGATACAACTTTACTTCTCGAGCTCATTACGTTTAATTACAACTAACACTACTCTTAAGGGAGAAAAAAAGACCTTAATATCATCAGAAGGCCAATTTGATTAAGTCTAGCTGTTTATTTCTTGATTATCATACTTATGTATTAGAACCTCGTTTTCAGATTTTTCGTGTGCTCGAAGCAATGAAGCATAAGAGGGAAAACATATAATACGAAATGAAAAAAAAAAAAAATAAATAAATAAATAAAAATAAATAAATAAATAAATCTGAACTCGAGGTTTAACCAGGGGTTCATTTGAACTGACAAATTACCGTATATAATCGTGCATAAGTCGGCTCGTTTATGGGTTGATCCTCTCCCCAATGTTTAATCAAAATTTTGAAAAAAAAAAATGAATTTTCGTTTATACCACATTTCTGGTATAATGTTGAGAAATAATTTGTAATCGAGAATAAAAAAATAAATAAAATAAAATAGAAATAAAAATAATTTTTCATTAACTTAGTATTTTTTATTTTATTTTATTTTATTTTTTTACGTTTCTAAATTAGATTTTATAAGAAAAAATTCAACGTTTTAAAGCTAAATTATAAAATATATATATATATATATATATATATAAAACCGAAGAAGTTTAAACTATTTTGAAATCTATTCACATCAATTTAATCATACTTTAAAGGTAAAAAAATATCCATATTTTATTTACAAGGGTAAACAACTCCTTAGACTGCTAAAATATAGTATGTCTTGGTATTGTAGGACTTTTCGAAGAGATATCTAGAAGCATTCTCAAGTTGAACTCTTTTTTAAAAAGGGGTTTAAATGTTAAAAAGGAATGCACTTGCATTGAAAGATATTCTATTCCCAGAAAAAATGAGTGCAGAACAACTATAGGGACATTATTGTTGAGCTATATTTTGTCAATCACAGGTAAATGACCACTGTACAATTTTATCTCTCTCTCCAACCTAGACCAATATGTGGTTACTTATAAGACTTGCCCATTCGCCGATTATCTGCGAAAAATTATTATTATATATATATATATTATCAACTCCTGTTTAATTTGACCTCCCAATTTTCAACTTCCAAATTTTGTCTAAAATTCTTTGACTTATACACGAGTATATACGGTATATAAAGCGTGTGTTTTTTAAACTGACGCTATTTAGAGCAGCTCTCTGTAGCTAATTTTAATAACCGGAACTACTTTAAAATTTATAAGGGGACTAATGAAACCAAGAGAAAAAAGATTCGAAGGAAAAAAAATAGTTCCAATCACCATCAAGGGCTATTCCATGTTACATGTTATGCTCGGCCGCCGAAAATATTGTACAAAGAATGCAATGTGTGGTGCAAGAGAACGGTAGTCACATTGAATGTGGTCAAATTCCTCATCGGGAAAGTGAATATGTTGAAAAAAAACATGGTATCTTATTCAAATTATTAATTTTGTCTGTTTTTGATGTTTTCTTTCCATGTACAGCGCCAAATTTTCCGCTATCGGCAATGATTAGAACTGTTATTTATTTATTTATTTATTGTTGTTGTTGTTGGATTCTTTTTTCCCATGGTTTTATTAGTTCATTATAAAAAAAATTGCGCCATTCCAGTTATTAAAACGAGTTACCGGCGGCTCTGAATAGTGTCAGTTAAAAAAAAAAAAAAAAAAAAAAAAAATAAGAATAATAAAAAACCCCATCTTGTATAAAAGTGAAATTTAACGGAATGGCATTTAAATAAATTATTAATTTTATTTTCCCTCAAAATGTTACTTATCTGTGGAATTATTCCAATAAGTTAATTTAGCGTTGAGATCGATAATTGAAAATGCACGTTTTGGTTTACGTTTGATAGAAAACACAGATTTACGAAGTTATTAAATTTTTGTTCGATTTCTTTTAAAGGATACCGCAACAGGAAGGAAAAACAGCTGTTATTTAAACTATTTTTCCAGGATTTATAAGTTGTCGCTTCAACGGACAGTCAGAATTTAATTAATTTAAATGAAAAAAAGATTATTTTTTTAATGTTATTAAACTCTTTATTTTTTACATATATATATTGTACTTTTTTAGTGTTTACAATATTTTATTGTTTCTGCTTTAAAGCCAGTTATCATGTTTTGACAATCAAGGTTTAGCGCATAATGAAATGCATTGTTTTCTTCAATTGGTAAAGAGTTGTCATAAAAGGAAAAAAATATTTGAAAGTAAAAAATAAATCATTTTTATTTTTTACTTTTCTATTTTTTATGCTTAAAATATTTTGTTGCCGCAGTTTCGAAACCCCTTGGCTTATTTTCGATAATTGGTTTGGCTCATATAAAAACATGTAGTTTACAATTGTATTAAACCATAAGAATAAGGAATACTTGGCGATTTATCCATAATGGCTGAATAAGGAAAATAATGGCTCAAAATTGATTTACAGTTAAATTCTAAAATTATTAAAATATCGTATTGTCTTAAAAAGAAATATCTGTGTACATAATTTTTATAATTATAAGCTATTAAGAAGTCAGTGAAAATCAATGATGAAATTCCATCTTTACATAGGACATAAAAACGAAGTTGAGTTGAACGAAAGAGAATAATAAATCTCTAATTAAATATTATAACATCTTGGGAAATTTCGTGAAAAGACTATGTTCTGTGCAAATATCTTTTTAATGTTATTTAAACACTGACATTCTAAAAAAAAAAAAAAAAAAAAAAAAAAAAAATCTAGCCGTCATGGTTACGATTAATTACGACAGCCTTTCTCCCTTTCTGACTCCAAAGCAAACATTATGCTAATTTCTTCCGCAAAAAAGTTAAATAAATAAGTTTGATGGTGTTAACCTACTGACACTTATTCATGAACATGCCAGGGTTGATTATTCTAGTTAAGGTAAGAAAAGTTTAAAAAGGAAAAAGAAAAAAAGGATTTCTTAAGAGATTAAAACGAATTCACTTTTTGACATTTCCTTGGAGCATCGGAGAAAGGCAGACGATAATTGAATTGTAAACTGATTAATGCGATTGTGAAATTAAATTTGCAACGTAATTTATTGATTAAATTATCCAATGTAAATGTAACTTTCATATAGGCGCCGGTAAAGAAGGGCCGTTGTCCCTCCCTGAATTTTGAAATTTAATTCACCAAATTTTCTTTTTATCTGATTATTATTATTTTTTAAATAGTAAAACGTATTCTTTACAATTATTTAGCCCTTTCAGGTCTGGTGTACTAAGTGCATGTCTTTTCATCGAGTATTATTTTGTCTTAACACTTAATTTTGTTACTACATACTTTCTGCATATAGAAATGATGGTATATGGCTATGCCATTCTTATTATGACTCCATTTATGTTTTGACATTTGGTAATAATAATAATAATAATAATAATAATAATAGTTTACTTAATTCTCTTTGCAACGTTTGCTATAGTCATTATTTTATATGTATATTTCACTCTTTAAATTTAAAATATAGGTTACTTTTCTGAACTTATAATGTACCATGAAAAGCTAAAAATATTAAAAAGTTGCAATACGCTATCAAATTTTAATGAAATACCTCATTTTCAAAACGTCTTTTAAAACTCTACCTTAACATACAGGGTGTTTATAAAGTCCCGGATCCATTTTGATGTTTAATAACTCATAAAATAATGAAGATATAAACAAAGTTATGGCATTTATTGATGGAATAACTCATATATTTTCGAACTTTGTTATTAAGAATGTTTTTATTAAGAAAAAATTAAGACTGCATGCATACAAAGCCCAAATTAAGGAATGCTTGCTGCTACCTGGTGTGAAATTGACTCTCGACTTGATATTCTTCCTTCGACGAAGGGGACACACGTGAAAGTTCATTGACAAGGGTCATGAAACTTTTTGAGTCTATCTAATGCTTTATGTTATTAATTTTGATCTACCTTTATTATTTTATGAGTTATTAAACATCAAAATGGGTCCGGGACTTTATAAACACCCTTTGTTATCATATAAATATGAATTGAATAGTGCACAAAAAAGAATATTAGTAAGATTTCAGACAATTAGATAATCTTTAAACATCAGTAAGTCTATTTGGATAGCTACGATTAACGTAATTAAAATAAAATTAATTTTGTTCACAAAATGGAAAAAAATTCAGACTCGAAAGGGTTAAATTATTTAAATGCTGAGTGAACAAAAAACTACAAAAAAACTACAAAAAAAAAAAAAAAAAAAAAAAAAACCTTTTCGTTAGGGATGTGTTTGTGTGTGTGTGTGGGGGGGGGGACTCTGTTCCCCTGGCCCCCTCTTTTCCATAGAAATTAATTTTTCGGTCTGTTTTCCTTTCAGGTTAATAGTATATTAAAATTAAACTTTTGGGGACGGGGAGTAACAATCCCCTGACGAATGAAGAAATTACTGTTTGAATTCTTTTTGAAACATGCTAGTAAAAAGTATGATTTTAACATTTAATGTTTTCAGTTATTAAGTTTATGTATTACTTTTATATTGATATGCAGGGTTCTCGCTGTCGCTCGCCATTGCGCCAAATTGCGACTAAATTCTTCATATGGCGAGTAAACAAGCGATTAGATTCGCCAAATTGCTAGTGCTCAATTTTTATTTTTTATTTCTTTTCTTTTTCGTTTTTCATACATACACATATTTTTAATATATTTGTAGCGGATAGTTGAAATTTGGTTAATAACAATCATTGACGCAGTTGTAAAATATTAGAGTATATTATTTTAGAGTATATTGAAAAAAAAAAAGAGGGTTCATTAAAGGATTAAAGATAATTTTTGAGCTACACGGCGAATCTATTTTGCTAATATTTTTTTCACTTGGCGAGTGTTCTTTATTTTTAATTAGTCAAATTACTAACGTTAGTCAAATATCAGTGAGAGCACTGCTGATATGTATATAAAATTGTCTTGCATGGCTGGAGAGGATATTAGCAAAAAATTCTTAGTTTATCCTTTTTTTTTCATGCTTATATTTTTCACTTTAAAAACATTTCTAAAAAAAATACATAGTGTTAACCTACTGATATTTATTCTCGAATATGTAATATTTGATTATTTTGGTTCAAGAAAGAATAAGAAAGAAAACGTTTCTAAACGGATTAAGCAAACTCGCTTTTTGACACGTTCTTCGAGAATTTCATAGAAAGGCAGAAGATAATCTAATTGTAAGTTGATTAATTCAACTAAGGAATTAAGCTCGCGACGTAATTTTGAGAATTAAATAGTGAAAGTAATTTACATCATTGCATTAGTGAAATTAATTTTCAACATTACATTAGGGGAAAGTAATTTTCATCATACAGTGAGAGCAAAATAAGTTTTAATTCTTCAGCCATTGTCCATATTTTTCAATCTCATTGAATTATTGAGATTTTTGTATAAGAAACTGGCTACTTTCTACACATTTCTGAATTCATAACTTACCCATCATGCGTAGTATAGGGCAAATCTTGCAATCGTTTTGAAAATCGAATTTTTTTTTGACGGATTTACTGGAGATTCCGAAAAACATATTTTTTTTTAGAACAAAAAAAAAAAAAAAAAAAGAAAAAAAAAAAAGAAAAAAGCCGTCCGTTTGTTTGTCTGTCTGTAAACGCTCTATTTCCCGAACAAATTGTGATAGAGACTTGAAATTTTGTATGTACTTAGAATGTAAGAATGGGACGAAGCCCATTCAATATCAGTAACCTCGATTATACGGAACTGTTTTTTTCGGACTCTCGAAAAATTCGTTCTGATGAAAGGTATATAAAATTTTCGATTTTTTTTTTATTTTAAGGTGTGGACGCTTAAATGAGACGCTTAATCCGACGCAGCAAACTGTTTGTTAATATGATTATTTTTGTGATTATAAGGATGTTTCTTTTACGCAATTAGGTACTACTTGAATAGTTTGACGTTTTATATGATTTGTCAAAATTGGTTCATCAGCAATTTATTAATGGAGCATTACTTTGTAATATTCAAAATATTGAACTATACGTTTAAATTTATTTTGGAATGGCAATGTAATTTATAAATATTTTACAAATTTTTTATTTTCATATATTATATTATGCATATCCATGATGAGAAAGTATTACGGTGGCCTCCAACGACTACTTTTTGTTCACTACCGCATGAAATTGCAGGGTGTTCTTATTCAAAAACTATGTGTAACCAAGCAATTTTTTTTTTCGGTAAAGGCAAAAGATCTTCGAGAATATGTTGTCAAAGTTTGTCTTTTGACCCGTATTTCCGGAAACAATAGTGCTGGAAACGAAAAAAAGACTACCATATTAAAACAACAATCGCTTATAACTTAAGAGTAAATAATTTTTCGAAAAATCATATACCTGTTCGATTACAAATCAGTTCATTAATTACACGTTCAAATGTCGTGCTTTTATATTTAAAAATTAATCTGTAAATTTGTACAGAAAGTTTCTCGCGTTTTTAAGAGAAAGCGGGAATATATTTTCTAGAACTGCCTTAAGTATAAATTGCAAATTTATTACAGTGCAGAACTTTTTTCGGTGAGTTTCAGTGCAGAACTTTTTTCTTACAGTGCGGAACTTTTCCAAAAAAGTTCCTCTTTCAGCGATTTACAAAAACGAGTATAGTTAAACGTTTCTTTCTTAATATTTCTAATAAAATTGCTAAATAATTTTAAAAGTATGTATTTTGAATTATAAAATTTAACAAAGATAAAAAAATGTTTAACCCTTTAACGTTCATTGGTTTCGCCACGAAACCACAAAATTTTAATTCCGATTCGTAACACTGACACCGGTATTTTTATCTAAAAATATCCCTTTTATTTTGTATGTGAAAAATCAAGTTTTCTTGTTTAGAAAAATATTTGTTCTTAATTACCGGTGTCATTCATTTATTTCGACATCTTAGCAATGAAAATGCTATGATCGTTAAAGGATTAAATAAAGACATGGAAATCCCTACAAGGTATTATATATAATACAAGAGAAATGTCTGTAAAAAGATGACCGCGAAACTCGACTGAATGCATTTAACCGAGAACTTGTGTAAATTTACAAAGAGTCTCGCTTTTCCTGTGTTTTTACAGAAATTTTTAACAGTGTACCATCTCTTGAAATCAGTAATCTTGATATTTAAACAAACGTGTATAATATAAGATTGAAAAATCATTCTGTCATGTTATATATCTTTACTTGTGAATATTTTTTCAAATGACAACTCTCTTTATCTTATTTATTTTATTTATTTTATTTATTTTAATTTATTTTATTTTATTTTTTCAAGGTGTTCAGATATATTCGCAGAAACAACTCCATGCTAATGTAGTACGAAATTTTCCTTCTTTTTATGTATCCTCCTTACATTCACATAAATTAATAATCCCAAGAACAAATAGCAGACGACAAAATCAATATCAGGATCGCAATGGAAGAAGTAGCGGAAATCGTTTAAAGAAGACAGATTTCCTATGAAGTGTTCTTAGACGCAGAGTGTTTTTGAGAATATTATTCCTTTCGAGACCGATTCAAGAAAACCAGATTTAGAGAAGAAAAGATTAAAGAGATTTTCTGTCTTTTGAGATTTCAGTATAATATGTCAAGACAAGGTCGTTTTACAGATAATAAAAACGATTAACACCTTTTTTTTCCCGTCAGAAAAAATATTTTAGGTATACAGTCGGATTCTGATTTAACAAATTCATTAGGAACGTAAATTTTATGCGTTAAATCGGGGTTATTCGTAATATAGGGGTCCAAAACGAAAAATAAAATTTCTGTGCTTGCCTTATAGAAAAGCTCTAATAAGCCACTACACAAAAAAAATCCATAATTAGAAATTGTACATGTTATTGCACATCAGGTCCCTTTTGAAGCTTTAAAGGTTGTATCTTTTGGCAGTAATCGCTTTCTAGGCAACATTTCTATGACATTTTCTTAAAGCAAAAGTGCAGTGAATTAATTATAAAGAAGTGCCGACGAAGCTTCGGCAAGAACCCGAAGAAAAATTCTGAGATTTTTATGGGATAAAAATTAATTTGGTGCATTTTCATTACCAATCATTAACGAGACTTTAGGAAGTGACGTATTTGCTTCAAGAAGATACTATAGGTTCTGCGTTCACTTATATGAGAAGTCTATGACTGCACCCTTCCCCATTAAAAATTACTGCGTACAAAGTCTTGTTCTGTTCCAGATAACATGGACACACCATTTGAAAAACAATACAATATTTTTTTAACTCAAACTAACGACAAAAATTTTTCTTCAACTGCTGAAAAAATTCTTTAATTCGGGGTTTATTATTCGATTAAATAGGGATTTTTAGCTTAATTTTAGTTGGGAAAAAAGAAAAACTCGTTAAACCGCGAAATTCGTTAAAGGGGGGGGGGTCGTTAAATCGGGGTCTTACTGTACTTTCAAAAATCGTCTTAATCCGACCCGCAAGAGTCAAAGCAATTTTAAACTCTGAATATGAAGCAGTTAGTCAATTCAATCGGAACTCACTCCACAGCTAAACATTGTTTCGACCCGATCCCGTTGGAATCGAATAAAATCTGATTATCCGACCTGATGTCGGATTCTGATTTCCAATCAAGAGTTATGATACGAAGAAGAGGACATCACAAGGTTTGACAATAGATGAAATAATCTCTGTTTTTTGCTCATTATATAGGAAATCTAAGGATATTTTTTTTTTTTTTTTTTTTTTTTTTTTTTTTAGGGCCTATTTTGTGAAAAGTTATATTTTTATGAAACTGGTTCTATTTTTGTCAGAAAGAACATTTCGTAACGGAAAATGATTCACTTAGTTAAATTCGATCGAACTAAGTATTTATACTCAACAATAATATGAAAGAAGTTTGATTGGCTGTCAGCGCTGTTCTAAAGAGGTCACTGCATGCATGTATACATATCTGCAGAGGCCCGAGGCCTGTAACCGGCTCGGTGAAATGTACGCGAATTTTCAAATGGACCGGGTCTGAAGAATGTGGACAATTTTTTCAACGGGCCGGCAAAAAATTTAAACGGGCCATATGATTAAAAAGAAAAAAAAATATCATACCTATGTCATCGTGCACAAGAAAAAAAGAAAAAAAAAAAAACCTTTATTTTATGGAAGAGTAGTACTAGGGGAATCCAATGATCTATGTCTGCCGGAAAGGAAGTGTTGCATAAACCAAAAATTAATACCACTAGTGGTTCACTCGTCGGTTCATCATTGTGCTTGTCCTACAAACAGAGGTATGAAAACAGTTAAAGCTAGGAGCAGGAAAACACAATGTTAAACCTACGAGTAAACCACTAGTGGTATTAATTTTTGGCTTATGCAACACTTCCTTTCCGGCAGACATAGATCATTGGATTCCCCTAGTACTACTCTTCAAGAAAATTAAAGTTTTTTTTCTTGTGCTCGATGACATAGGTTTTTATGCTGCCGGCTCTTGGACTACTAGTTGTATGTATCCTTAGCCAATCATAAGTTTTTTTCTATTGGTTCTAATCGAAATCTCATTGCAATTTATCGCTAAAAGAATGTGTGAAACATTTATAAATTTAGAAGACATTTCGAATGTACTTATTTTTAATAGTTTCTGTAGCGTATAGTTAAATTTTGTTTTTCAGAGCAATTTCATTTAAAAAAATAAATCCGGATACGATAAAGAGTTAAACGTAGATTTTTCAGTGTTTCATGCCAAATATATTTTGTTAACATTTCTTTTTATTTGGTGACAGTTTTTTATTTCTTATTCGCCAACTTGCTAACGTTGGTCAAAAGTCTTCGAGAACCCTGGACGAGATCAGACTACGCCTATTTTCACTGATTGCTGTACGGGCCAATCCTGACCAACTGAAAAAATATAAATGGGCAGGGCCAAGTTAGTTTTCGTTCTACAGGATTTTTTGTACTCAATATTCATGATTTCTGCAATAGCTTTGGCTAGAAAACTAATGCACAGAGTTTCATCAAACTTCAGTTTCCTTGATACCTTACCATAATTTGTGCAAATTGCTCAATAGCTGGCGTTACTATTCAGAAATGTTCACGACTTTCTCAATAGCTCTATCTCAAACACTAATAGACGGATTTCCATCATATTTCTTAGAATTAGTTAGACGTTGACATAAGTTGTTTTTGATTAAGTTTTGGTGTAAATAATTCAATACGTGGTGCTCCTATGCTGCATTTTTCAGAATTTACAAGATTTTAGCGATTGCCATACCTCAAGAACTAATGCACGGATTTTCCCATCTTAAGAATTCTCATGATGGGCATAGATTATCATTTAATTTTGGCACTGCGATAGCGAATTTTGAAGCATTAACATACATGAGATAAAAGAAAATTTATTGTCCATCGGACTAGCTTTACTTTGTTTCCGTACGCTTGACTTGCACTTTTTTTCACTTTTTATTTTATAATAATCCTGCATTCATTTTTAAAAGATTTTGTTGTTTTATGTTTCTATTTATGCATTTCTACAAAAGGACATCCCCTTTTATCTCTAGAGCTTCACTTTTTGTAGATACTCAGATGAATACGTTGAATAAAATCTCCATAGGCAAAACGTAAATCAAATATTTTCTTTTTCTATTTTTAGTCGTATTCGCTTAAATTTATAATCCAAAGAACAAATACCAGACGATAAATCAATATCAAAATCGCAATCGCAAGAACTAGTGGAAAACGCTCGAAGAGGACAGATATCCTTATGAAGTGTCCTCAGGCTGCAAAGGGTTCTTGAGATTGTTCTTATTTCTTTCGAAACCGATTCAGGAAAATCAGATTTAGAATTTTAAGAGCTTCTCTACCTTTCAGATTTCAGTTTAATCTGTCAAGACAAGACCATTACAGTGAATGAAAAAGATTATCGTGGTTCTTTATGTAAATAAAAGTTCTCAAAAAATCCCAGGGATGCTCTTTTTATTTACTGACAATGTCAAAGCCTTCTTCAAGCAAGCATAGGGCATGCACTTACGTGATTTCATTTGACTTGATTTGTTTTTTGAAATCACTGATTAATTTCTCCTACCCTCAATTTTAGAAGGGGGATGCTAGTTAAATATGTGAGGCTTAAAATATATCCAATTTTTTTTTTTAAACATATAACATAGTAACAGCAAGAAAGAAAAAAATCCAGCATGAGGCACAGATTATCAAACACTCTTTAACACATTCAAAACTTCACTTTTTAATAAGTTCAAATAGGATGCCTAATTGAATCATTTGAAAACACATTAACATACTTGAAAACCCAATTTCAGCTATTCCCATTTACAGTTGGAAAATTACCTAAATTCTTTGAGCAGCTCTTTGTATGGTATAGGGTAGATGTGCCAGTAATGGACCCCCTTAAGGAATTTCTTTAAAAATTAATTTTTTATTAATAGTTAGAACTATTTTATTCCAATTTTTCTCATATTATATTAATCTTTCAACAATATTTAACTAATCCCATACATACATTTCCCAATAGAAATAAAAATTTAATTTTAAATAATAGAAATGCGTCTAAACACCCAAAAGCCCAGTAATGGACAGCCTATGTTCCAGTAATGGACCCCCTATGTTCCAGTAATGGGCCACCCTACAAAAAAATAACAGATAATTATTTTTTCAGTTGTATTTTGCTCCAGAACATAATGAAAGAACTCTAATAAAACAAAATAATAAAACTTAAGCTAGAAATTCATTACATTAAAGGATTTATAATGAAAGAACATAAAACAAAATATTTAAATTTAAAGGATTTATAAGATAAAGACAATGTTTTACTGAAATCAAGTTTAGATAAAATAAGGGAATGAAAAAGTCTCCAATCTTCATTCATATCATTATCTAAATGATGTGCTGTGCTATGAAATATAAATAACAAATCTTCAATCTTATCATCACTTTCCGATAGTCCAAACTATTCAATAAGGAATTTTAGAATGCATTTAAAATGATAAATGTTCTTGCACTATTCAACCATTTTCAGATAATTATATAGCCCATCAATTTGGCACAGATTGATTCCATAATTTCCCTTGAGAGATGCTTATATGGATATATTATCATCAATGGAACAACCTCACTATTTGCTGAAAAATATCCCATAACAGTGATTTGTTCTTTTTCGTTATTCGGTACTACATAATACACATCTTTAACTGAGTTTGGTCCCAAAAATTTCCTTGTTTTAAGAGCACAAAAGAAAACCAGTTTTAACTGCATTGAAAATTATCTCTGTATGCTTTAAAATTTGGAAGATATTAGTAATATCTTCCTCCAAATATGATTCTGCATTTCTGAACCAACTGAAAACAACTTCTTTTATAACGGCACATCTAGATTTTGTCAAATGTTTTGCTTGTTTTTTGTACCAATTTTGGATGTTTTCTTAAAAACAACTATTTATAAAGAAATTACCTATATTAAATTCTAGTAGGTAAAATTTAAATATTAAATTTGATTATTTAGCTTTTCAGTTAAATCAAAATATTTTATCTCTACTGAAATTGCACTTTTAGTATTGGTCACTTGGGTGGTCCATTACTGGAAAATCACGAAATAAGCAATCCAGTAATGGACCACCCCACCTAAAATCTTAAAAATAAATAAAATTTTGTAAATGACCATTGGTGTTTGAACTTCAGAGTTTTATAATACTATTCAAACAAAAACATTCAATTTTTACAAGGAAATAAAGAAGATATAAATTAATTAAGTAAAGTCGGCTCTTAGCATGTTAATTAAGATTTTCAATGAAAAACAGTGAAACTGTGAAATTTTATTTTCTGCTCTCTAAATGCTTTGATGAAAAGTGTAAAAAAATAATCCAGATTATAGAGCATGCAAGGAGGAGCTAATTAAAAAATAATAAAAACTTAACTATCATTTATTATTTTTTTATAAATTAAAAACGGCCAGGTGGCCCATTACTGGAAGGTGGTCCATTACTGGCACATCTACCCTATATATTTGTATCTATAAACTACATGCATGCAAAAATTTAGTTAATTTGGAAAATATATATACCACAATTGAAAATGAAACTTCAGTAATTTCCGTTAATAAAGAAGAATGATATGTGAATTCGATTTTTATACAACGAGTAACATGCAAAACTTCAGTTTAAAGTGCATACCGAAATTGAAAACGCATTTCCATGAATTATGGCTCACAGATAGGGGGCTGTGCATATTAAACGTTATCATTTTAGACAGGAGAGACGGGGAGGGGTCAGACACATGATATTGTAAGATATCTCTAGGGGAAGGAGGGGGGAGTGCCTTCTGATATCGATATCATTTTTGACCCAATCAAAAACGTCTCTTTATATTTGTAACATGTTTTTTGGTTCAAAGTCGTATATTATTTATTTTTTGAATCTGTTATCTATACTTATGAAAATACAAAGTTATTATTAGAAATTATCTAATTCTAAAATATGGGATAGTCCAACATTTGACATCCCTATTCATCTTCATATGTGTATGTATATATAATCATAATACACATCACTTATTTGAAGTACATTTGAAATGAAGTTTGTGTTTACTAATAAACAGAAGGCAAAGAATGTCGGTCACTTATTTTGTTGATAAGAATTTTTATCTTCCCCCTTTTCATCCCACCTCCGTTCGGGGCAAATACAACAATGTTTTATTACTGCTGAATGCATGATGTAACTTTTAAATAGTAGCTATTTCTTTTAAGTATTATTTGAAAAATGTATTTTACTCAAAGTCAATAAAATGATATTTTATTGACATTCTCTTCATTTAAATCGATGAAGCATGCGAAAAATAAATTTAACGAGTTTTGTATATTATTCCAAACAAAAGAACTAAATTCAAAAAGAAAAAAAAAATACACTTTGATAACGATATCATTACCGGGGGGGGGGGGGGGGTCGAGCAATGATAACATATATATTCAAAAGGGGGAGGGGTCCAAAATTACCGAAGCGTTGATAACGTTATATTTGCATAGTTCTTAGTATTGTAATTTTTTTGTGCATTCCTGTAAAAGAACGACAGATGCTTTGAATACCTTATTCTATAGAATCACTTTGTAGTGAAATTCAGTGACTTATACCCATTTCAATACATTTGAAATAGCGTAATGTTATTGAAATACACTGCAAAGGGCTTTTTCCCAATGACCACAATGTCACGACAATTTTTTTGAGCGCCTTTGTAAACGAACTGTTAATGTTGCACACATTCAATATAAAAAATTATATGGTAAACATTATTGACATATATCAATTGCATGAAAATCCCATTATATTTACCCGAGTCAGAATGTAAACAGACAGATGGACAAACAAAACGAATTCATAAACACTATTCGCTTTTTTTGTTGAAAAGTGTTAAAAACATATGCTAAAGATGATTAGGAAACATTTTGCGGTACTACTCTGTTAACCCGTCGACCAATTTCGCTAAATTATACATTTTGACATAATTTTTATTTTAAATAACGAAAAGCAAATAATTAGTAGAATATTAATAAAAATACAAATAAAAAGTCGAATTAAAAATCACTTAATGACATTTTAAACACGTGAATCGTATTTAATATCATTGAAAGTGACATTCACCACCATCCTTTATTGGAATTTAATCTTATAGTTTGGAGATAATTTTTTTGTCGACGGGATAACCTAGTAGTACCCATTTTGCAATGCCTTCAGAATTCTTTTAAAAAACTTCACTTTAAAAAAGTGAAATAAGATATTTTAAGTAAATAATTTATAAAATGCATAGCGTGAAAATAAAATTTCAGCATTTCGCGTCCACAATCTTTCGAAACTGGAAGATACTCGCATTATTTTGTGAAACCTTATATATAATATGATCTACAGATTTGTATAGCATGCTAAAATTTAGTTCAGGGCACAGATGTCATATATGCATCACATTAGTACGTGCTTTTCCTCCCGCCAATTTGGCATTACACATCTGTGCCAAGGAGAAGATTTGTTTAATAACTTTATAACGGTTGTTAGGGAAGTAAAACGGGAAAAATTAAGGTTATCAGTGGAATGTGTTGATTTAAATGATACAACTGCATGCATTCAATATGGCAATAGGTTTTCATATTTACGATATATTGTGAAAATTATATTTGCTGTTCGTTGCTTAGTAAGTTCATTATTTGTAACTGTTAATTTATTGTTTCCTTTTTGATTAAATTCATATTTATTTACTGTTATTTTTTATTTTAATTCTTCAAAAATTTTTTATTACATAATGTATCAATAATTATTTATATCAAACGATCATTTATTTATTTTTATTTCCTTTTTTAAAAACCTTGAATATTTTCCATTTTTTCACGTTATTTTATTTTTATAATGGAAATTGCATGCAATTTATAACTTGCATTCAAAAACAAAATTTTTCTCCACACTGGCGAGAGAAATAAGCACGTGCAAATGTGGTGTGTATATGACATCTGTGCCTAGTTCACTTAGAAAACGTATAAAATTGTCGAAAATTCAGCTTCAGCACTTTCCATACAATCCTGTATATATCCTGAATATATCTAGAGTTTTATAACACACCACATACTACGCTAAAATTTAATTCAGGTAAAAAATATATAGTACTGTTTAAAAGGCATTTCCAACAATTATTATCGAGCGAAAGGCTCAGTGTACACTAGTTCTTCGCGTAGCACTATATAAGAATTTATTTCTAATTTACAAGCATATTTTACAACATATTAAATAAAATTCAGCTCGAAATGCATTACACCAGCCGCCATACTCAATCTTTTTTTCTCGCTGGTCGCAAACTTAAGGGTGTATTCGAAAAAATGATTTTTCACCTTCAACAGCTCGAAATTTTCCGATACAATTTCAGACTCATTTTTAAAAGTAGACACTTGAAACTTGCTGGGATGATTTTTGAAGTGATGTAGAAGATGCCGTGTGAAGTAATTTTTCGCTGAGTTAATTAGAATTTGATTTATAAGCAATTATTTTCTCAGGATGCTCTTTTTTTCGTTCGCAGACCTCCCGCTTCGGAAAATTTTGTCCAAAACGCCGTTTTTGACAGCACTTTTTTGCAACATTTTCTACCTCTATCAAAAAATCGACATTTACGGCACCTTGTGTAGTTTCTAAATAAGAGAATTTGAAAGTTTGGTGCATTTGAGAGAAAAAGTAAATCTAAAAATAAATCGGAAAAAAGGCACTTTGGATCGAAATACACCCTTAAGTTTAAGACATTAGGCGGGCCACAACAAAGCTATTAAAGGTTATAACAAAGAATAATTATAATAGTAAGGTAACATAAATAGAATAATGCTTCAGACAAAATTAAAAGAATTAATACCACTATTTCCAAACAATAATCTTCGTGGTATTTATTGAAAACGTTATAGAAATATGCTTCGTAGTTTTATTGTTTGGAAATGCACATGTAAAAGTTTTCGGTGGCAGTTTTTTTTTTTTTTTTTTTTTTTTTTTTTTGCAACAAACGTTTAAATTGAAAGAAAAAAAATGTTTTAGCTTTAAAATGAGAATAAAACGTTGAGAACAGAATTCCATGTTCTAAAGAAATAATAATAATAATAATAATAATAATAATAATAATAATAATAATAAAACAAGTGATTTTATGTATTAAATCAGTGCGCATGGCAAATATCTATTATTATTATTATTATTATTATTATTATTATTATTATTATTATTATTATTATTATTATTATTATTATTATTAGACAACAACCGTTTTCGATCCACTGCTGGATGTAGGTATCCCCCAGATTTTTCCAATGTTTTCTGTCTAGTGCTTTTGTCACCCAATTTACACCAGCCACTTTTCTAATTTCGTCACTCCATCTTACTTGTGGTCGTCTTCTTGGTCGTTTTACATCTCTTGGATACCACCGTAGTATATTTGTGCTCCATCTATTGTCTTGTCTTCTTGCAATGTGCCCAGCCCATTTCCATTTTAGCTGTTTGATTCTTTCAAGGATGTCAAAAACTTTTGCCTGATTTCTTATCCAGGTTATTCTCTTTCTGTCTCTTCTAGTTATGCCTAGCATACATCTTTCCATATTTCTCTGTGTTTCTCTGTGTTGTTTGTAGTCTTTGTATCATCCGTTTTGTTAGTGTCCAGGTTTCAGCTCCGTAAGTTAATGCAGGTAAAATACATTGATTAAACACTTTTCTTTTCAAACAAAGAGGCATATTACTCTTCAAAATAATATTGTTCTTCCCAAAAGCACTCCACCGATTTCTCATTCTTCTATTGATTTCATTCATGATACTATTATCCGATGATATTTCCTGTCCTAGGTACACATAACTTTGCATTTCTTTAATCTCAGTTTTCTTGATGACAATTTTCTTTTTTGATGTAAATGAATTAAACATGACCTTAGTCTTTTCTAAATTTATTTTTAATCACACATTGATGCTAGCTTCTGCAAGATCTTTTAGCATAATTTCCAATTCTTCAGGACTGTTACTGAAAATTACAATGTCTTCAGCGAACCGGAGATGACTTAAATATTCCCCATTTATTCTAATCCCTTTGTTATCCCAATCCAGCTTCTTGAAGATATTTTGTAAGACAGCATTAAAAAGCTTAGATGAAATGGTGTCACCTTGTCTTACTCCTCTTCCAAGCTTGATCTTCGCTTTTCCTTTATCTAAGCGGATGGTTGCTGTTGCTTTCTTGTAAATCCTCTTTATGATATTGATGTAAGGTTTGTATGTACCAATGTCCTCCAGAGATTCTACCACTGCTGATGTATAGACGGAATCAAATGTTTTTTCATAATCAATAAAGGCAAGGCAGAGAGGTAAATTATATTCTTTATGTTTTTCTATGAGTTCCCTTACTGTTTGGATATGATCCATTGTGCTGAATCCACTTCGGAATCCTGCTTGTTCTCTAGGTTGAGCTGAGTCCAGAGCTGATTCAAATCGTGACGTTAAAACTTTGGTGAAAATTTTATAAATCACTGATAGTAAGCTGATTGGACGGTAGTTTTTAATGTTTTCCTTCCCTCCTTTCTTATAAAGTAGCACCATCGCAGCATTATTCCAATCTTCTGGTACATCTGACTTCTTAAGACATTTGGAAAACAGTAAGGATAGCCTTTTTGCAAATTCTTCTCCTGCTTCTTTGATAAGGTCAATTGTAATTCCATCTTCTCCAGGGCATTTACCTTTTTTCATAAATCTAATAGCTTGTAAAACTTCATCTGTATTCACTGGGATTATCTCTTCAGTTTCTGCTAAGATTTCTCGTTGATCGTATACGTTGATTTTCCTCTGATCTTCACATTTATATAGATCATTAAAGAATTTCTCAACAATATGTACTATTTCGTTGCTGATTTTGGTGATTGTTCCATCTGCTCTCTTCAGTGCAAAAATACCTTTTCTTCCAACACATAACTTGCGCTTAGCTGATTTTAAACTTTTGTTATCTTCCAAAACTTTTTAACAAGATCACAATTAAATTTTCTGGTATCTTCTGTAACGCATTTTCTTACTGTTTTACATAATTCAGCATATTCAACTCTTGATTTAAAATAATTTTTCTTCATCTTAAATTCTCTGCGTTTTTTCATCAATCTTCTTGTTTCTTCTGTTATTTTCTTTGTCTGTTTTATTTGTGCATCACCGGCTATCTTCTTTGTAATTTCTTCTAGAGTATTTGTTAACTTCTTGTTCACTGTTGTAACACCTTGCTCTTCTTCTAAAGTTGACTGAAGTACTTGGAAACGGTTTTGAAGTTCCAAATGAAATTCTTCTTTATGTTTCTGGAGGTTTATAATATCGATTGATTTCTTTGAGTGTAGCAAAAGCTTCATTCTTTCCACTTTAGTATTTAACAGCAGCTTGCATCTAACCAATCTGTGATCGCTTCCTGTATTAAAGTTATTGAGAACGCTGCAGTCTTGAATAAAGTACTTTTTGTTGGTCAAGATGTAGACGATTTCACTTGTTGAGCCATTTGCACAACGCCATGCCCATTTTCTTTGTGGCTTTTTCTTGAAAAATGAATTCATGATATACATCTGTCCACAGTCTGCAAACTCAATCAATCTGTATCCTCTTTCATCTCGCATACCATATCCATGATTTCCTACTGATAATTCACCGTTCTTTTTCTCTCCAATTTTAAGCATTCAAGTCTCCCATTATTAATTTGATATATCAATTTCCCTTTTGATGCATTGAAGTTACTTCTTCATAGAAATCTTCAATTTATTCATCAGAATAACTTATTGTTGGTGCATAAACTTGGGTAATTTGCAACTTGTATCTTCTAGACACTTGTATTACTAATCTTGCAACTCTATCTGACGCACTATCATATTCTACAATGTGATTCTTCCACCTTTTATGAATCAAAAATCCTACACAACTTGTTCTTCCATCATCTGTGCCTCTGTAGTATAAAATATGTTGGCTGGCAAGATCAATCTTTTCTTCTCCTTTTCTTCTTACTTCACACAATCCTAAAATGTCCCAATTGATCCTATCTAACTCTTCTTCAAGTTCCTGTAAACGGTTTTCAGAAAATAGGGATCGTCCATTATACGTAGCCAAGGTTATTAACTTATGGCAGCCAAGACGAGCCCGGTGATTCTTAGCACCCTCTGTCTTCATGTCTATCTGATCGCTGCCGTAACCAGGAACATGCAGACTACCGGGAACTGAGGGCCGTGATTTGTTTTGTGAATTGATGGTAAAATAAGGGGGGTTGGGGCCAAATCCCTCCACGCTACTGATTCTGATTATATATATATATATATATATATATATATATATATATGAGTTTTTAAATACTTTTTATAAACCTCCGTAACCCTTTCCGGCACACTGTGTCCGGTCAGGGATACCTAATTTTAATTCCAAACTTGCAAACGGCACACAGTGGGGCAAAATCCCGAAAAGCTGACCAAAATATGAAAATGTTATTCAAATTGTACGAAAATTCGTATACAAGTGTTTTTTAGGATGCTAAGTAAGAATACAAAATTAAAAAAAAATGGCGGATACAATTTGACGGAACAAAAATTTAAATGTCTCGAAAATTATTCAATTTGTATGAAATTCCGTAAACTTTTCAGGATGCTGATTAGGATTCAAAAGTTAAACTTTAAAAATAAATAAATAAATAAAATGACAGATTAAAAGTAAAAACAATTAGATTTAAATAAAATTTAAAATTTCGAAGCTAAACTTAAAAAGGAATTATCTAGGAACCAAGACATATTTAATCGAAATTTAATTTCGTTAATGGAAAGTATAATATTAGACTATTTAATTTTTATATTCTTAAAATAAAATCGAAAATATATTCCAGAAATTCACCTTCAGAATCAACTGTAGTACAATAAAAAGATTTTTCAGAGGTCAAGGTGTTGAAATAGTTAGCAGAATTTGTTGGCGGTATTAGAAGATCCTGTGACTCTTAGGATCAATGATTTTATTTTCTTTTACAATAATTTACCTAAACTGGAAATGAAAGAATCTGATGACATTAAACGACGTAAAAATATCTTTTTTTTTTTTTTTTTTTTTTTTTTTGCGTTACTGGGCCATTCCATGAAAAAAGGTAAATTGGTAGTCATTTTAAAAAGTTTGTGTAAATAAATATGTTTGGTATTTTCTGAATGGCAACATGTCAAATTTTATGTTTTGAGTAAGAATTTAAAGTTTGTCTTTTGTGGATTGGCAACACAACAGTTTAAAGATGGCGTGCATGTGCAAGCAAGTATGTTGAGTTTTATAATGCATTTTGAGGGAGTTTTTTTACGAAAGAAAATCCAATGAAACTTTTGAAATCAACATTTTAGGTAAGTCTAATACTCATTCTTTTTATTTCACTAAACTTAAAAATCTAGGATAATTTCAAATAATTATTACAGCACACACAAAAAGCTTTATTTCTGTGTCCCACACGTGACACAAAAGATGAATTTTTTAAATTAGGAGAAAAAAGAAACTCATTTATTTTGTTTAATTCTCATTTCTAAAGCAGTTTAGTGTAGTACACGTAACCTATGCTAGTTAAAAATTTGGGCCAAATTTTTATTTGGAGAAAAATATAAAAACAAAATTGTCCTGCACGTGACACCTTATGAGCAAGACGATTATTTTTGTTTTCTGAATGCTAAATAGAGATTTATTATAGCATAGGTTTAACAGTTTAATGATTATTTTGTCCTAAGAACATATTCTATGTAACTTAAACGAAATTAAGATTTTTTGAAAACATTTTTTATGATAGTTCCATTTTTTCTTTTTCTATGAGATGCTAATATTTTTTATTTCTATTTTTTTATAAATTTATTTTAATAAAATTTGAACACTTTGATGGTTATTTTTATTATAAGAACATATTGTTTTCTAGTAAGAATTGATCGACTTAATTTATAGGGTTTTTTTTTCTCTACAATAACAAGAGCCATGTGTTTAAGAACTTGTTATTATTCTGCAGAAAATAAATAATAAAACTGCTTATTTATATTCTGTTTTTCTAAGTTAAAATAGAATTAAAGTTCAATGTTTCTATGAAATTAAGTAAATTTAGACAAAAGCATTTATAATTGATAAAGTTTGTTATTTATTTAGCAGAAATGGAAAGATCTAACTCTACTAGTGTTAGAAGAATGAAAAAGATAAGGGAGAAAATGGTGCTATGAATCCTCCATTAAACATCTCTTTAGAAACAGCAACTTCTTTTAAGATGGGTGAATGGGTAGTTGTAAAATATGATGGCATTAATTATCCTGGTGAAATTATTACAAGCACCAATCATGATAGTATTGAAGTATCTCTCATAATAAAGAGTGGTAAGTTCTACAAGCGGCCACAGTATCCAGATAAAATTCTATATTCATTTAAAGATGTGGTAAAGAAAATATCAACTTCCACTGTAACTAAAATTGAGGTTGTTTCAAATTTATGGAAAACTTTTGAGTTTCTGTTTATACATTTACTTTATTTTATGTATAAAAATGTCAATTTGAACATTTATTTTGTACAAAAAAAAGTTAAAATAAATATTTTTGTATTGTAAAATGTATAATATGTATTTTCTTTTTTGTATTCCTTTATTTTCTGATTTTTGAAAAGGTTACTTGAATGATATTTGCAAATGTCCCACACGTGACAACCGTGTCCCGCACGTGACACTATACGTTATATATTTTTTTAGCAGTTTAAAAATTTATTTTTCAAAAAATGATGTTTATTTCATGAACATTAGACCAAGGCAACACTAGATACCGGGCTTGCTCATTCCTTTCATGATGTCACAAAAGGTGGCTGAATGACATCCAGCGATTGGTACAAAACGATGGGTGCATCACTTTGAGCCCTGTGTGACCAATCGCTGATAGCGGCCAGCCACCTTTTGTGACGTCGTGATAAGGAATGAGCAAGCCCGGCATCTAGTGTAGCCCTGATTAGACCTTTAGCTTCTAATATATATTTTTTCTTTTGAAATTGCAAAACTAGTAGAGCAGAAATGTTAGCTGGATCATAGAGCAAATTACAAGTGGTTGACTTCAGATGTCCTGCACGTGACGCATGCAAATTAATTAATAACTAAATCATAAAACCCTTTAGGAAAAATCTGTCCCTGCCTGAGATATTGTTATACCAAATATAAGCTTACAAAAATGTGTTTATTCCTGTTTCTGAAGAATTTTAAGCCCTATAACACAATTTTGGTGGAGTTATGGTGTCTGATTGTCCCGCACGTGACAGTGGAATGGCCCTACTGCATGTTTGAGATAAATCTTCTTGATGTCTTTTGATCAGTTTGTTGCATGATTCTTGAGTATCTTTTGGCATTTGACGAATTGGCAGTAATGAATATAATGTTATTTCTTTGTCATTCATAAGTAGTTTGTGTACTGAAGTAGGCATATAGAACCAGGGAAGTAGTTCAAATCTACGAGCTGTTTGTGTGGAAATATCTTCGAAATTGATCAAATAAATGACATGGCTACAAGAAATTACTTATGACATTGAATCGTTTAATCAAATCTTCGTATATGCTCGTTATAGAAGCACAAATATTTATTTGCGTTTTCAAAGAATCGTTGAATTGTATTACCATCATTTGTGCTTCGAAATCTGGGATTTGGTTTCTCGCCGAGAAATCTTAATTGTAAACGAAATATTTTTTGCATATATTGTTTTGCAATTTCAGTGTTCTTCTTTCATGAAAAGTACGAGCTTTCCATTTTCTCTATCCAGTTTGTCTATTAGGTGGCACTCTCTAAACATCTTAGCATGTAACGTAGATATTCTGAATTCTAAATTACCTCAATCCATTTTTAATTAAAAACTGTCATATCGGTAAGAAGCTGTTTTGATGTTGTCTAATATAGATAGCAACGTTGAGTATTACACTAATTCGTTATTAACGACTATTTCATCTGTATCAATGATTGTATAAAAGAAATAAATTAATTCTACTGGTGTTTAATACAATTCCATTCATTGACAATAGCCTCCGTATTTCTGGAAAAAAAAAATGATCTTGCTTGTCCCGATAAAATCAGTGAAATGAAGACCTCGGAATTTTGAAATTGACGATTCATGAATTATTCGCAACATTTATGTATTCTAGTAGCACGGGAGAAATGAAAAATATATTAGAATTTCCTGCCATCTTCATAGCTAAATATTTGTTTAAATATACTTAGAACAGATGTGCCATGACATCCTCACTTCCAAACCAAATCCAAATTATTAATGTAGGCGAATATCATATTCGTAGTGATTTTCACTCGCATTAATGAAATACACTCAGTAGTTTGATTTAGCAAGTATTGCCGTTGACAAATTAATTCTTCTAATTACAATAGAACAAACAAAATTACTACCTATAAAGATAAGAAAATATTATTCTATCGGATAAATAAAAGATAATTATTTTTATTTTTTCACTAGCATACCCAGCCCGCTTCGCCGGGCTTAATTTGAAGGTTTATTTAATAATTTATGTGTATGGTACGCTTCCCGGACCATCGGCACTCCACGTGCGTCGGGTGAGCGTCAGAACAAACTTTCAGCATATACATATGGGTGGTTGTACTTGAATGCACAGACCTGCGCGTTTTTTTCTATCTTGCTTTTATACCTCTGGACCGAGTTGGCGCATTGCCAAGATTTGCTTCCTCTGGACCGAGTTGGCGCATTGCCAAGATTTGCTTTCCCCTGTGCCTCAATTAATTAATTAATTAATTATCCTCGGAATTCCTTTTATTTATAGAGATTACAAAGCTTACTTATCAAATTAATTCCATAGTATGAATATAGTACTTATTTACAATATAAAAGGTAAGAAACTATTACAAAATTGAAAAATCCAAAAATTTGAAAAATATTTTCAGCTAAATTAATGTGAAAACTACTCAATTTCAGAATTTTAGAAGCGGCCGAAAAAGTGGCATTTTTACTAGCGGTTACTAAAATATGTGTGAAATGCAGAATGGCAGTTTTTGGCAGCTGGTTTTTCACGAATCATTGGACAATAAACCAGGTTATTATTTCCATTAAATTTCGTTGCGGAACACTGTGGAACATTTAAACTTTTTTAAGTTTGAAAACAAAAAAATAAAATATTTTATCAAATATCTTATCAAAAATGACAATAAATTTATTAATTTTATATGCTTAATATAAATTTTGTAATACATGCAAATAAAGTACACAAATAAAGTATCATAGTGTGAATCCATTTCAAATAATTAAAATCGGGTAATATGATAAAATGTAGCGCGCGTTTAGAGGAACTGTTGTTTTGCTGGCATCATTTTTGAAATAATGCTGCTTGTAACGGTAAAGCAAAAATCTTTTTTTAAATACAGATTCTGACTCTCCAAAGATTATTCTAGCCAACTATATAATCAAAATTCCGTAAATCGTAACTTCATTTTTCGACTTTTGGCCAGCTTTTTCGGTTTTTGCCCCACTGTGCGGCACCTATAATATTTAAGCATTTTTTTTTCTTTTTTATTAAAAGCCTAAATTAGGGGTTTCAGAATATCTAAAAAGTTTGTTTCTGAATTACGGTGTCAGTCGATAATTCCTCATTTTACTAACAGATTTTTCCGTGCTTTAAAGGGTTAAGTGTCTCGGGCCGCAGGTAAAGAGTCACCGAGACACATGTGACCCGCGGCCCGCAGGTTGAGTATGGCTGCATTACACAATTAAACAAGAACCAACACATTCAGAAAACAGTAACAACTAACACTGCAATTGAGTTCTTCTGTGTATGCCTGCAAAGGAAAAACTAGTCGTTGGGGGCCACCGTAATACTTACCCATCATGGATATGTATATGAAAATAAAACATGTAAAAACTATTTATACAATGCATTGCAATTCATAAACAAAATTTAAATATTGTTAATATACATAGTAATGCTCTATTAAAGAACTGCTGATGTACCAATTTCGACAAATTATATAAAACGCCAAACTATTCAAGTAGTACCGTACTGCGTAAAAGAAACATCCTTATAAATATACCTTTGAATTGAAATTTGAATGAAATACAGGGTCATGAAAAATCGAAGAATGTGGAAAACAGGATTACAAATATCTCGGCAACTAATTATCCGATCGACTTTGTTCTATATGCAAAATGTGTGTTATTTTATTATATTTTACTTCCATTCCTTAGAACAAAAAAATTCGAAAATTTTTATATACCTTTCATCAGAACGAATTTTTCGAGAGTCCGAAAAAAATAGTTCCGGATAATCGAGGTTGCTGATATTGAATAGGCTTCGTCCCATTCTTACATACTAACTACATACAAAATTTCAAGTCTCTATCTCAATTTGTTCGGGCGATAGAGCGTTTACAGACAGACAGACGGACGACAAATTTTTTTTTCTAAAAATATGTTTTTCAGAATCTTCACTATCTAAAACGTGTAAATCCGTCAAAAAAAATTTTCGATTTTCAAAACGATTGCAATATTTACCCTATACTACGTATGATGGGTAAGTAATAAATACTAAGCACACTATTTTCCAAAAGAAAATATAGCAGTGCAAATTAACAATGCCTAACATTATAAACAATTAGCACGAAATTGTTTAGTCACTCGATCGTTTTTATACATAGTATGATTACTTAACCGTAATTTTAATCGATTTTGACGAACAAAACGCTTAATAATATATAGTCGAGTCACCATTGTTTATAAAAAACAGTTGATTGATTGGCCAGATTTTTAGGCAGTTAAAATTTCATGATGTTTGAAGTAGCCTAAGTTCTTCGCAATCTTCTTCAAATCACATTCTTGGAGCAGCATGTCCCTAAAGGGATTTTGCTCCATAAAACATCGTACAATATCCAAACCATATTCCGAAAAGCCATATATCAAATTTATCAGGATTCTTTTTAGTGTACTTCTAAACGAACTACAAATGCTACACTTTCACACTCCAAGTTCAACAAGGAACATACTATATTAGACCCCAATAACATGTCAGTTTCGGGTAATCCAAGTTTATTTTCGAAAATAAGAGCGCAGGTGGACAGACAAGTAAAATAAAGTCATAAACACTTTTTCAAATTATGTGAAAGTATTAAGACTTAAAAAAAAAAAAATCTTTTAACTGAAACCTAATGAATATATATTTTAATAGAAAAATCGTCAGAGATGTTCTTTTTCTTTACATGTTGAAGAGTTTTTACTGATCATTTTCGTGAGGGCAGCATTAGCCTACTGACACTGTTCAGTGGAAGGTAAAACTGTTCTTACGCTCACGATGTGTTAACGGGGAAATAGCCATGAACTGGAATTCGGTAGAAACTGCAATTTATCTTCGTTAATTTTCACTTCTGTGATTATGAATCGTGTTGTAAAAAGCTTGTTTCCAGATAACTGTCAATGACTGGGAGCTGTGTTTTAATTAAATAAAAGTTAAGTAATATTTAAAAATAGCCGTATTAGCATAAATCATAACTTCTTTCGCTTCACAGTCCTTTATTAAAACTAATTGTCTGATTAACTTGATAGAAACGAGAGTGAAAACTCATTAGTTATGAATATATTATGTCACGATTTCGGGAGAGATTGGATGTTGTTGAAGATTAGTTGTTTCGAATAACTGTTGAGCGTGAGTTTATTATTTAAATCGAATAAAAGTTTGATATGGTTTAAAATAATTGTATTAAAACTGGCTTAAATCATGGAGGAAAAAGATAGATGGAGGTACAGTATGCTTTAAAATCGTCTTGTAATATGATGCGCATTATCGCTCAAATTTAAATGTCCTCGTTGGCTCAAACAAAACAATCACGTGGAAAGGGGATCGAATTTTTTGACATCAGCCTAGCATTTTTTCTCTAAATGAAAATGATCTGCTTATATTTTAGCATTCTAAAGTAACATTTCATTGTATTATGAAAAAAAAAAAAAAAAACTACATTATTAAAAGTTTTTTTCTTTTTTGCGAAAGCACGTGGTTGTGTTTGGGCTTAATGTGGTGGATTTTAGGGTTACATTTTTGGCGTCACCCCCAGCCACTATACTTCATCGCTATTCTTTCTTTTTACCGTATGGGCTTAAGTTTAAAACTCGAAATGAACGGAGCAAATCGGAACGATGTTCCCTTTAGTGAAATTATGATAAATATCGTTCCGGTTCGTGAAAATTTTAAAACATATTGTTACAGTTTTGTATATATAGCTTATTGCGCTCTTTGTTGAAGCATAATAGAATTTTTACTATACAGGGTGTTTATAAAGTCCCCGACCCATTTTGATGTTTAATAACTCATAAAATAATAAAGATAGATTAAAATTAATAACATAAATGATTAGATAGACTCAAAAATTTTCATAACCCTTGTCAATGAACTTCCACGTGTGCCCCCTTCGTCGCAGGGAGAATATCAAGTCGATAGTCAATTTCACGCCAGGTAGCGGCAAGCATGTCGGCATCCACAGACTATCGACTTGATATTCTCCGTGCGACGAAGGGGGCACACGTGGAAATTCATTGACAAGGTCATGAAACTTTTTGAGTCTATCTAACCATTTATGTTATTAATTTTAATCTATCTTTATTATTTTATGAGTTATTAAACATCAAAATGGGTTCGAGACTTTATAAACACCCTGTATATCATGATCGAGATTTTTTTTATTAACCTTTAGAGGAGGAACGATTGGTAAGCGTGATACTTAAGATGCTCAGAATCCTTCATAATTCCTCCAGTTACTTTTTATTGTAAAGTTTATCTTGTTTAATCAGAGAATTTTCCAAGATTCAACCACAGAAAGTTTTCTGTTTTGAAAAACCGGAGGTAAATGATTAAAAATTGTCATCGCGAAGGGATTAACTGACTGAAACAGAATGTCTTCAGAATGTCTTCATGCTGATGCTGAATCTAGGTAAGCATGAAGGATGGCAAGATATAAGATATACTTGTATTATGTAAGTAAATATGAAAGTAATGCTTCAAATTATTAAGAGCTATTAATTTGAAAATGAGACAAAGTGCGATAGTTGTATTTTTTGACCTGCTTGATTTTTTTTTCTATGTTGAAGTACATCATATTTAATGAATAATGTGCAATTTTGAAGTCCTGAAAAAATTTCTTCTTTCCTATAGAGAATATCAAAGTTCCAGATTGTGAATGCCATTATTCATGAAAAGTGAAATGCTAGTATGCTTGTATTGCTATATCTCTTTTGCCATAAACTGTTAGTATAACACTACCTGCTTATTAAAATTTAGTTGTTTCCATGGGACATTGTTACTTTACATTGCTATGTTGCCACAAATTAAAATCAAAATGAGGTTTTTGTCCATTTTCAGCACTTAATATCTTATTTTAGCAATAGTATTTCAAACTTTTTTTTTTTTTTATAGAATATAAAAGTGTTCTACTAGGACACGCTAAATAATGTAGTACTGCACCAAGATATTGTTGCTGTTAGCAGATATAATCTGTAAAATATTCAAAATTTTCAAAATCTGCAAAATTTAAATTAGTGTTATCTCAAATAAGCGCAACAGCTGAATGAAACAAAATATATCATGTTGTAGTTGAACATAATGTACAAAAACAGGGCTTCAAAATTGTCCATTATTCATTAAATATGATTTGCTTCAATATAAAAAAAATATCAAGCCAATTAAAAAATACAACTATCAAAACATCACTTTTTTGCGGAATTTCAAAATAATGGCTCTTAATTTCTTAAAAATATGTATCATTTTTGTTTTTGTATATTTCTGGCTGAATAATACATAAATATCAATATATGCAACTGTTTCAAACACGTACCTTTAATGAGATAGCAATGCACTGAATGAATTGCGGAAAGAAAGAAAGAAAGAAAAAAAGAATACGTGCGTTTAATAGTTTGTGATCAAACATGAAGAGAATTCTCTGTATCCTAAAATAATGTGGAAGAGCTTTCCGCCTAGCTATAAATAGAAGTAATGCATTATGACTCAAAACAGCTGTTAGTAGAATACTGAACCCTCACAAGAGAAGAAGACTTAAACAGGCCTTTAAAACAGTATTTGCTGTACAACAGCTGGTTAGGCGGATAACGTTTGCTCTTGGCTCTAGCTTTCAGAATAAATGTAGGCTGTCTTGATTCATATTACGTTCGAACAGATATCCCTTTTCAGTAGCTATTAGTGAAACACTACAAATAAAGTTATATTTGATTAGTTATTTCATTTTTTTCCCCCCGTTAAATGCTAGGAAAGTCGACAGCTCTATATACTATAGGTAGTCTTTTAACAAAATTAATTATATATATATATATATATTTTCCATCAAAACGGTCGTGTCATTTTTAGTAACAGTAAACTGATCATGGAAAAAATACTTGTCACAAATGTAATGATGTGAGATCCGATTATGGAACATTTTTTTATGATTATTTATTTATTTTTTTTCATTACTATTCAGTGTAAGAAAATTTGTCGGCGTTACTACTAACTACAAAAATAAATAAATAAATAAATAAAAATATAAATAAATAAATAAAAACCCTTGTATAATAAATTAATAAATATATATATATATATATATATATTTTCTAATCCAATATTTAATAAAATCAATATCAATTCCATATTAAATGATAAAAACTGTCAATTTCCTATTAATAATATTCACATATCTAAAACCTTTAAGTATCCCATATCCATCGGTCGAACGATTTTTAACTATAATTCTTTCTCTAAATCTTCTTTTGATGCTAGTACATTACCCTGTAAATGCAATGACCCCTCTCTACAAAAATATATAAATAAGGATCATGGACATATTATTACTGGTAATCTTAATCTAGTAGATGATTTACAACTTAGAAGAATTATGGGTTATGGGACCAAGTACAGAATTCCATCCAAATTAAACATTAAATCTATCATAAAACAATTTACCTATGATATAGATATATTTATTTATAAAATTGCAATTTATTATAATAAACCCATTGAATATTTCAATCAATGGAAAATACTAGTTATCGATAAATTAACCTGGTCCTTAAAATATAATATTTCACACCTAGAATATGTAAATACACAGCATCTGTTTAAGCAAATCAATAAATTACAACAAAACTTTGTAATAACTTATGTTGATAAATCTCCAAATAATTATGCAATTATTTGTAAATCTTATTATCATCAACTGCTTAAATCTAGTATATCTAATAATAATACATTCCAAAAAATTAATGATAACTTACTTGCCAATAATCGTAAAATTAAAGGATTCTATAAATTATTAGACATTAACCCTACTAATTTTAAATATCCTTATCTAGTCCTTATACCCAAATTTCATAAGCATCCTGTTAAATTCAGAACTGTTACAATTAGTTGCAATACTTATAATAATGCTGCTAACAATCTTCTATTAGTAATTCTTAATCAAATATATAAAATTACAAAACAAAGTGATAATACACATTGCATAAAAAATAGTTATGAACTGGTCCATATTATGGAAAATCTTAAATGTATAAAAAATATCACTACTTATGATTTTAAAGATTTATTTAATAATATCGATTTATCGGATTTACATAATATCATTAATGAGCTTTTAAAAAAATATCAACATGAGTTGGATATATCACATAATATCGATTCTGATTATTTTCATACCCTAACCAATTTCATTATCTATAATAATTTTATCATGCATGATAACAATATATATGTTCAAAATGTTGGTATACCACAAGGTGGTAGTACATCTAGTGTACTTATACTTATATTACTATGAAAGCCATTATTTAAATAATAAAATACATTTATATCGATATATTTATGATGTAATATTAATTGATACTGATAACACCTGTATATCTCAATTCCCTGTTGATTATCCTTCTAATCTAGAACTTTCAAAAAACCTACTTTTTAATAATACAATCAATTTCTTAGATATTAAAATTATATTAAAAGAGAACAAATTTATAACTGATATTTATGACAAAAGGAAAGAATTTAATTTTAAAGTTAATACCTTTACTCATTTTAAATCATGTCTTCATAATTCTGTATATCGTAATATAATACTTAACCATTTATATAGAATAAAATGTCTGTGTTCTTCCCGTTTAATTAATGCTAATATTAAAAAGCTTGTATATGATGCTATAAATAATGGTTATCCTAAAAAATTCATATATTCTTTAATTTATAATTAGAGATTACATGATCTTATAATTAGCTATTACATGATCTTATAATTAATTCTTTGCGTAAAAAATGTATAAAAAAATTATAAAATATAAAAATAATAATAAAAAAAAATGTTATAAAAGTAATAAAAAATATATATAGGTTGGTTGGGAGGGTAGATGCTAGAGTACGGAGGAGGGTGGTGTTGTTTGGATAAAAACTCAAAGGTTAATTATAAAAAAAATGAGAGTGGGTTATTTTTACATTATTTTTATAATTTTAAACAGTTTAATTGACACCAATATATGGATATTTGTCTATTTATATCTATAGTTAAATAGCTATATTTTAATTATCAAATTAATTTTAATGTTATTGATATAATTTTTGGTATTATTATTATTAACTAGCAGGCTAAGCCCGCTGCGCTGGTCTATTTTTCAAAACAAAACATGAATCAAACAAAATATTGAATATGATTGTGTTTTTTAAAGCAACTTCACCTCGAATGCTCTTTCATATTTCTGAAAATCATACAAAACGCCATTGTATTTAAAGATAGAAAATCAACGATTATGAATGCACCAAAAATGCATTAAAAGTTAGCAAACAGCTGTTTCGAATCTACTGTCGAGATTCTTCACCAGTGCAAAACTCAGCGAGCTAGAAAAAACAAAACTGAGCCAAAAATAAAAACAACAACAATGGAATCAATGCCCGTTGACGCCAAAATATATTAAAATAATAATAAAATATTATGTTGTTGTATCAGCTTAAGCATTCGATAAAATTCGGACTTTTAAGAAAAAAAATTTCAGTTGACCATTTATTGTAGAGTTTGATAGATAAATAAGGCAATTATGAAAAGAGCAATTTAAATATTGTCTATTCACCATACTTCTAAAATAGCGAGCATTGTGATCGCAGAGATTGACCATTGAATTTAAACAATTTTCAAGTGATTCATTTTCATTTGATAGTTTTTGAACTCTAAACCTCTCAACTTGAGAATATGGGTATCTGTGAAAATCTTAATACATCCTCTATCAATATTATATTATATTTCTCAACGTACATCTGCTCTTGACAAATCTATTACAGTGTTCCGTTTTTGGAATGCAGCAGAATAAATAAAGTTAAATAAAGTTTTCTTTAGAAAAATAAGGTGAATGTTTTTTGAATGTGTGAAATTCATTTTTTGATATAGATGTCATATACGCATAACATTGGCGTGATTGAAACAAAATGAACATTTTCTGCCTCTTATGGTAATCCAGCTCTGTTTTTAATTTATTAATGAACTATTTATTTATTTTCATTTGCATAGGAAAGTAAAATAGAAAATAGAAATGTATTTGTCATTTGAAAACGAAGTTTCCGTTAAAGTGGCGCCAGAAATGTATCACCCCAACGTGGTGCATATATGACATTTGTGTCGCTTTCTTACAACATGGGTGTGTGCCGTGTGTGCATTTGCACCTAAATTTAGTTATTTAGCTCTTTTTTTGTAATATTAACTGGAGTTTGTACAATGTACGGTACTACTTGATTATTCTGTCGAGAAAAAAATTAATAGCAGATTATAGGAATAAATGTCAATAATCGATGATCGTAAGTATGATAGCAATTGATATTACACGTGATACACGTATTTTTTTACGTCATAAGTGCTTTTAAATTCGACTTTTAATTTGTATTTTTTATTTATGTTTATTGTTCTTTCGTTATTTAAAATGAATTTATGTAAATTTGAATAGTTTGGCGAAACTGGCCGACGTGTTAATCAAGTAGCACTCAATTTACATTTGAAAATATCATATTTCACAAAAAACTCCGGCACAAACCCGGATTTGCAAGATTTCCTTCCAATACCAATGCGGCAAAATCCTCGTTTTAGAATAGCGGAGAAATGTGCATTTTTAAAAATTATTTTCATTATTTTAAAACGAAAATAATAATAAATAAAAAAAGTTACTATAGCACAAAACAATTTATAGAATTTCTAAAAAGAAATTGAAAGTAAATAAACAATTTATTAATACAGAAACAACTATTGCTGGGTTACCATATAAGGCAAAATAACACCGTTTTGGCGACAGTCACATACCTCAGTGTGTATATAATATCTGTGCCAAACATGTTTGGAAAAAATAATAATCGTTATTTATACAGCATGTTTAAATACTGTAGTATAGTGAAAAAAATGTATGCATGACATATACGCACCACATTGGCACGTTTTTTTTTTTTTTCTTTACTTCTAAAGCCGAATCGGAGAAAATTTTGTTTTCAAATACCAGTTACATATATAGTTTACAATTATTTTCTGTTATTTTAAATAGAAAATAACAATAAATTTTAAAAAATTTAGTTAATAATTATAAAACAAAACTATTTATATCCTTTAAAAAATAAAATAAAATAAAATAAAAGTTTATTAATAAATAAACAACAGCCAGGTTACCGAGTGAGGCATAAAATCGCCATTTTATTGCAGTCGCGCAAATGTGGCGCATATATGACAAATGTGCCTAGATTAAAATAGTTAATATAATTGGAAAAAAAGAAAGACATTATAAATAGACAATTTATTAATAAATAGACAATAACATCCGGGTTGCCATATCAAGCAAAAGAATGACACTTTGGCGTCAGTTAATTACCCAGATGTATATATGGTATTGGCGTAAGAGACAAATCGCACCAATGTAGTGCGTATAAGATATCTCTGCCAAAAAAAATTTTAAAAGTTGCAGTTTAATTATTTTGCAATATCTATGTATGTGGAAAGACATTTACTCTAAAATTTAAATATTATTCATTTTTGTGGTATTAACTGCTATATATGTATTTAAGTTAAATGTAAAATTTTTTCCTAAAAATGCTCTCACTCGTTAAAAGAGAGAGAGAGAGAGAAAATAGTTCTTGAGAACATCGCTCCATCTTGTGCTTTTTTTGGTTTAGAATAGCATTGATTGGCGACAAAAGTAGATTGAAACACCCAATTGAAGAAACAACATACAAATAACAATTAGAGCCTTAAAAAAAAAAAAAAAAAAAAAAAAAAAATAATTCTGCGAGTTTCTTCTGTAAAACACATAACGGGAAAATTAGATTTAAAAATATTTTTAGAAAAAGAAAGAAAAAAAAAATACTTATGTTTTACCTAATGAAATTTTTGAGATGTTGTTTTCTTTTAATCTGGCTCGAAAGAAATAAATAGCCAAATATTGTGTCACTTCAAAACTTTCTTTCATATTGAGTTACTTTTTAAATATTATAAATATTCTTTTTTTTTTCGTTAAATATACTTTTTTTTCCTTTCATAATATTATTTTGCATTAAACGGATTTTTTTCTTTTTATCATTATTTATTTTAAATCAATGAATTAACAGAGTTTTTTTTTTTTTTTTTTCGAAATGTTTATATTATTTTCCATTAGAGAAAGCATTTTATTTCTTTTTTGAAATATAATTATCGCCAAAAAATTAGTTGTTGCAACCCTTCCGTCAAAAATAACCGAAAAATACGAAATTTAGTACGAAAAATCAGAGTTATCCCTGTATATTTGTATCATAAACCTCCGCAAAAATATTTCCTATCGAATGATATAATCTGCAAAAAGATCCATCGGGTAGTTTTTGAAAACACCCGTTTGGAAGTTTCAGAACTTCTGCTTTATAATATATATGATATTAATAATATTATTATTATTATTTATTTGTTTAATTTTTTTAAAATATTTATTTATTTTTATTTTATTTTATTTTTTTATATTTTTAAATTTTTATTAATTTATTAATTAATTTATTAATTTTTTATTTTTATTTTTTATTTTTTTAATTTTTATTATCCTATATTAAGATAATGAGTTTTTACCATGTAAAGTTACAATAAATGTTACTGATTAAAATAACAAAATGGTATTTTAAGTTATAAGTTAATATGAATGTTATCACTTAATTCTAATTTTAATTATTTTATTAATTTAATTTTATGTAAATATCGATCATTAATTATTTTTCCCGGTTCAATTATATTTCCATTCAGCTTTATCTTTTTTTGTTTGTTATGGATACTACTTAATCTACATGTGGATTTAACTATTATTTTTACTTACTTTCAACTCCTTTTTGTAAAATAACAATTATATATACTGCTACTATTATTAAGTTTCTTTATTGTTTTCAAAATATTGTATCACTTTAAATCATAGCAAGTTTTTTTTTCAAATCATTTATCTCGCCATTTGGCGCGCATGGCATTCTTAATTTAAAAAGAGCAACCCTGCTGATCTTCCGAAGATCCGTTGCTTGCATTACTAACGAACTGGTTTTTCTACAGTGTTACTATTTCAGCTTATATAATAAACTATTGCTTCCTGCATTTATAATTTATTAATTATTTTATTGTGCAGTCCTCTACATTAATGGTGATAACTAGATAAGTTTTTTTCCCTCAATATTTTGTTTTCTTACTTTTTATCCACATTATATATGAAAGTAATGTTTATCATTTCCACGTGCAAAAATAGGGTCAGTTTGTGCTCATGTTACTGACACTATTTGCTGCACGCTATTGTTTTAATATATATATTTTTTCAACTATTTATTTCTCTGTTCCTTGTTTAATAATTTGGTTTTTGTGTGCTGGTAGCCCCAAATACGTATTATTTTGCTATTTCATGGCTAATACGTGGATGAAACCGCACACTTCATTTGTAGTTCCAGAGCATTTGGGGCCTGATGATTCTGCTCTGTGGACTACAAATTACATTTGCATTCCTTTTAATTTTATTTTATTTATTTATTTATTCAGATATACTTGTTTCACTTTTTTTTTTATAATTTAATTCAATTCAAATTCTTCGTTTTGGTTTATTGTTTTATTGATAAAATCCATTGGCGAATCTAGTCTACTTTTAATGGTATTATATATATATATATATATATATATACATTATTCATGGTACAGTTGTTTACTGATTTTAGGGTCGTGTCATTTACAGTAAAAGTAAACCAAATATGAAAAAAAAAAAATACATGTATATCACGAACGTAATTATTTGGGATCAAATTAAGGAACATTTTTTGGTGATTAGTTACGATTTTATTATTATTATTATTATTAATCAATGCAAGGGGATTTGTGGCGCTAGGTATTACATAAAAAACTTTTTAAAAAATTGTTGTTATTATTATTTTATGATACAGTTGTTTACTACTTTTATTCGCCAAAAACGTCGTGTAATTTATGGTAATAATAAACCGACCACGGAAAAATACTTACCATGAATTTAATAATGTGTAGGATCAGATTATAGGAAATTCTTTGATGTTAAATTAGGACTTTTTTTCATTCAATTCAAGAAACTTTATCGACAGTTCTAGATATTACATAAACAATTTGTATAAAATTATTATTATTAATATTTTATCATCAGCTGTTTACTGCTTTTAGTCGCGAAAAACGCGCCATAAAAGACGCGTGTCATTTATGGTAAAACAAAAGCAGCTCATGGAAAATATACTTGCCATGAAATTGTTTTAGGATCAGATCATGAAACATTCTCCCGCTATTAATTGTTTTTTCTTTTTTTTTCTTTCTTTTTTTTCTAATTGCAAAGCAAGGAAATTTATCCACAGCTCTAGGTACTGCATAAAAATCTTTTATGCAAGTATAAAAAAAAATTAAATAAATAAAAAAGAAAAGAAAACAGTTTGAACGAATGCTGTGATCTGGGATCTTATTCTTCACAATCTAGTTAATCTAAGCATTCAGTTAACAAAATGATGTGTGTAAATAAATAAATACTGTAATATTCATATTTATCAAATGTTTAAAATTTTTGAAGAGAAATATTCATTCAAAAACTGTTATTGTACCAGAAATAGTTTTAAATCTCAATATGGGTTCAGGATATAGAATAATAGCTGTTATAAAACACATCAAGCTTTAGCAAAATTGTGTAGCTTATTTAAGAAATATTAAATATTTTATAATTTTACAATGGAAGTAGTCGCGCGAATTGTATTGTATAGTAAAATTTTAGAATCCACTACTTACATTTTTCGAAAAAAATAAAAAATTAAAATTCAAGTCATACTTTATTAATATCTAATTACTAGGCCTAAATTAAAACAGTCTTATAAGAACAGATTCCACTCATGTGTAAATTGTTTTTATTGTTATGTTTTTAATTCTAAGTGTTGCCACAAAATGTAAATATCATATCTTAAAATATTTCAATATGCTAGTTGAATTTTAATGTTTTACATAAGATAGCTTAAATATTCGAACAAGAAAAAAAGTATAAATTGTTTTTAATTAACTAGAAAAAAAAATGAGGAGTACACAGCATGAAGATAATTTTAAAATTGTAAAATATCTTTTAAACAAACAAATAATAATAAAAAAAAACTGTGTATGAATCACCCTTAAAAGAAGACACAGGGCGCATTTCGGACTGAAAATTTTAACAATCCATCTCCAGCAAATATAAACACGGATCTTTAAGGGGACAAGGTCACAAATGAACAGAAAGGTTGAGAGAGGAGAGTTTACGATGAATTTTGGTGTAGACTTGCGGTCGACAGTTGCCACGTTGTGACTAAATTTTTTGCTTTGGCGACTAATTTTCGGTACCGAAGTCGCCAACTTTTAACGAAATTTTTCATGATCCTATGACAAAATTAAGCTTTTTTAAAAATGATTCTTTTACGAAATTAACGTTTTCCTTTATCAATCCATTAACAAAATTCAAAGTTTTTATTTATTTTATTTATTTATTTATTTATTTATTTATTTATTTATTTATTTATTTGAGATTTTTTAAAAAAATGACTGAATGACTTTTTCTGCTGACGATTGAAAAATTGATTTTTTCGATGATTTTTTGTCGGAACTTGATAATTTTCCCTGATAATTTTTTATGCCTGGATGCCTTAAATTTTCAGAAAGTTCGTAACGGAATCAACCCTGCAGTAATTTGTGAAAAATAAAAATAAAAAAAAAATAAAAAAAATAATTAAAAATATTTTTTTTGTGTGTGTGTGTTCTTGAAAAACAAATGCTTAAATTGCATTTTTATTTTTTCTAAGTAAAATAATCTCACACATTCACTTTTTTTAAAATACATACTATTGTATGACAAAATAAAAATAAGAAATATTGTTTTCCTAATATTTCCCATTACCATGATTACTTAGCTTATTCTTATAGATACATATTTTTTTAAATCTTTATCTTGCCCAACTTTATCTTCTGGCGAGCTTAAGATTTATATTATACTTAATTTGTATCTAAATTAAAAGTATTGTGTGATTAAATGAAATTTGCACACTTGATGCAATTAATTTTAGTTTCCTTTATACATGTATAGATACTTTGAAAACTTTGAATTCCTGATATTTTCAAATAAACGAAAAATTTTAAGCGTTTCTACCACAACGTGGCAGTTGGATTATTTGCACTCTAAAAGTGGAAAGAGTGAAAAGCTCACTTTTTGGGAGAGTGAGAGCCATTTTCACTCTTTTTGGAGTGACTTTTGTAAAAATACACTCCTAAAGGAGTGAAAATTTCCACTCTATAGAAAGGAGTGAATAATCTCACTCTATAATCGAGAGTGAGAGAGTCACTCCACTGATGAGAGTGACTGTCTCACTTCGTTATCGAGAGTGAGAGAATCATTGCAATGATGAGAGAGAAATCCTGGCTAAAAACTTTTGAAAATTCTCGTTCATCTTTGAACCAATATATGGAGTAAAATAATAAAAATTTTTTGTTTTTCATATCATAAAATCATTCAAAATTAATATTACTTTATTTATCATACTTAAAAAATGCATATTTTACCACTTTTTTTTTTCCTAAAAGCAAAAATAATTTTTCTCTTGTAATAGATTATTTTTCTGGTGCAACAGTGCTCTTCCCCCCCCCCCCCTAGTGACCAACATCTTTACTGAATAGCTCTTTTACCTTTTAGTATGAACACTATCTTAAGTAATTAATGGATAACTCCTTATAAATATTTGAATCCTTAATTTGCTTTAAAATATCAACTAAAGATATTAATAGAAACAAAAATAATTAAAAAAAAAAATCATTGGAAATACATTCGTTTCAAGCTCATTTCTTGTATAGTGGTTAGGATGCTTGTTCTTATTAGACAAAGAATGCTGTGTTCAAATACCAATTTAAGCGTTGGTGTTTGTTATGCGTCGGATTTAATTTTAAACGGGGGTTCTTTTAACTGTTCATTACCTGAGAATAATAAGGTTCTAACACACATTTTCTTTTTAAAAATAATATTTTGGCATAGTAAGGTTCTAATTGTAATCTATGAAGGCATTTGCATTGAAATGACACAAATTACACCTAATTTATTTCCACTGACAATACAGAATAATCTGTCGAAAACAGCCGGAATACTATGCAAAAAGTATTTATTTATTTATTTATTTATTTGATATTCTCAGGTGACGAATTGTGAGCAAAAGGCCCCCATAAATTCCTCAACAAACCAATCATTAATTTTAAATGAAAACAGAACTGCTAATATTAACCATAGAAGATATGTATAAAATACTTTCAATTGATATTCACTTTAGTTATGTCTGCCTTCTATATTTGAACTATTACCACAAATGCGTTAAATAAAACGTACACATTAGTATTCATCTAATATTAATAATAAAATAAAATACTTAGAAGAATTTTTGAGTTAATACCATCCAAGAATACAAGAGCGAAACCAAATTGCGGTAATCCTCTTATTTTCGGTCGGAAACACAAACGAAAATGTTCATTTTTAAAACAATTAATTAATACATCAATATAAATAATTATTAATTAATTACAAATGTAATTATGCGTGTGGCCCATGTTGGTTCTCTACTTTGATCAAACTTTTTTATTTTCATAGAAAATAAAATGCAAATGATTCATTTACGGCACAGAATGATTTTCTAATTAAATGAATTTTATTTAGTTAAAAAATGTTGGAAATTACACGTGAAGTGTAGCACATGAGGAGCGTTCGTACGATAACGAAGTTTTAAAAATATCACTCTCATATATCAATCTCATAAAATTGCAAATATTTAATTACAATTAAAATGTGCACCAAATAATGTTCTCTCTATACCATTATGTAAAGGAATACTTTTGTGTGGCCTTGTAAATCAATAAATAACAAATGTTCTTTGCACCACAGATTATACAAAATATATATTATAATATGTACTTTATAGATGCATATCAATTTTATTATGTTCGAATGAGTGTAACACCATTAAAATACACTTGAAACATCTAACAAACTATGTATTGTCTTCGGTAATACACATTTGAAAATTAAAAGAATAATAATAATAATAATAATTAGGCAAAAATATTGATATTTATAAAAGTAGCAGAGATTTTGAAAAAAATAAATTTTCTAACTTTTTAAAAAATTTAAATATTTGTTATTATTATTATTATTTGCTAAGTTTACTTTCAGTTGAACATTAAATTGCAATGAGTTCACCAGTTGAAGCATATTTTTAAAAATAAAACAATTGTTGAAATGGTAAACTATCCTCTTAAATATTTAAACTATAAACGTAAACTCATTCTTTCAAAATAACGAAACCATTTGTATTCATGGGGGAATGAATAACATAGATGAAATACTTGATACTTAAACAATTCTCCAGCCTGTATCACCTCATAGTGATTCATACGAGTATGACATAAGCGCTTTCTTTCCTGTGGTATAAACAAGGAATTGCACCATCCGCGTTACATACACAAGGTTAACTAACTAACACAGGACTTTTTTGGTTAACGTGGGAGGCTAGATATGCTATTTCCGCATCTCGTTTCAGAATAGTTAGCTCAGGAAAACGTGAATGGCGTCGGTTATCTTACTGGCCTTGGCGAATATTTTTATTCAATTCGCCAAACTCATTCTTCAAGAGAAATAATGTTGAAATTTTGTAACTCCTTATTTATGGTATTTTTTTCTTTTCTGAAAATGGTATCATCATGTTTATTACTACATATTGTTTTTTATTTCTTCTTCTTCTTTCGAATTTGCTTCATATTTCCGTGTTTTATTTTGAATTTCAAGTCAAAATAAGATAGCCGTCTATTTATACAGTTTAGCTGCTTCATGGCTCAGACATTTTATTATGCATGTTTTATGTTTTACTGTTTTCAGTTTAAGAAATGAATTAAATGTTGAAGTTCTATAATAGTTGAAAGGATTTTTTTTAATACGGTTTAAATGGTGACGTCAATGCATTTCAATGTTCAATTAAAAGTAAATTAAAAAAATAACTGCTTTTTTAATTAAAAATTTGAAGAAGTTGGGAAAATTTACAATTTTTTAAAATCCCTACTACATTTTTTTTTTAATTATATTTTTGTTCATTTTTTTTATGATTCTTAAATGGTTTTTATGATTAATCCACACACTTATGGAATGAAAAAAATGCGAGATTAAAAAATTTAAATTTTTGATCTAAAGAAACAGGATCTCTTTTTAAAGATACAGTTTATTTTAAAATTGGTCAACAAAAATTGATTTTATTTTTTAATATTAAATAAAGGGCTATTTTAATTGTGAATATTTTGGCTCCTCATTTTTACCCATACTGCAACTAAGGTAAGCTGAGGGAACTGGACTATGATTTATGGCAAAGTTACCTCAGATATCGACGTAAAATAAAAAAAATAAAAAAATAAAAAAATCTTTGCTTAGATTATCTAAGTGCATTTGAACGATTAAATTTTACCATGTATGACGAGAAATGTGATTTTCCATTTTTATTCCTCGGGCGAAAATATTGATTATTAGGGTGGGCAAAGTTTATTATTATTATTATTATTATTATTATTATTATTATTATTATTATTATTATTATTATTATTATTATTATTATTATTATTATTATTATTATTATTATTATTATTATTAGAAATTGCTTTTGGCATAGTACGCAAAAGCTGTGTAATGGGTCAGTTAGAATTCTCAAAAATATTCACCAATATTTCTCAATATTTAACCGCGCCCCTCTAACATTGAAAAACAGAAAAAAGGAGAAAAATCGTTTTTTTTTGTTATTGTTTTTTGTTTTTTGTAAAAAATTATATTTTGAAAAAATTTGTTATATTTTGAAAGTGTTTATTAGCGTACGATGAAAATGTTACATTGTGTCAGTTAAAACTTATTTTTTTTTTTTTTTTTTTTTTAAATTTCTATCAATATTTTACCGTGCCCCTTCGATATCAAAAATTAGATAAAAAATACGTGGGATTTTCTAAAAAATTGTACTATGAAAATTATTTTTCGAAATTGTTATTGATATTAATATTTTTCTTATTAACTTTAATTAAGCATATTTTCATTGACTTGCACACAGACAGATTACCGATCAGAATAAAATCTATAAATTTTGCGACATTTTCTTTAGTGTAATTGCGATAATTCCGAGCCTCTGTTGTTTTTTCGTAGGTCCACATTTTTCACTTACTTCCTAAGATCTGTAAGAAAAGCAAGAATTGATCACATGCATAAAACACATAAAAAAATGTATGTATAACAATAATAAATCCGTTCGCCTATAGGGTGACAAAGTTACCACGGGGTATCGGTTTATGGGTGCTAAAAATTTCCTTCCAGTTGCAAAATTTATTTTGCAATCTTTGCGTAAGCTGTTATAACAATTTTCTGCTCGTCAAATGTCTGACAATTTGGAGCACTCTATAATTGCTAATTCTACATCTTGCAATTTTTTAAACATACGAAATGAAAGAACATGGTTACATTTTTCGTCTCAATAAAAATTCGTTTAAAATCATAAACATTTTAATATATAACATTATAAATGTTGAAAATTAGATATTTTTTTCATTCTTTACAACTTTAATCCTCAAACCCCTTAAGATGTTACGGGGGACACAGTACCTTGAAATTAGTTAAAATATCGATTTTATTTTTATAATATTAAATGAAAGCTTCTTTAATTGTGAATATTTTGATACTCTATTTTTACGGGTACGATTGTTCTATCGCAAGATATTGTAAATTTTGTGAATAGAACCAGCGCAATAACCCTTACAAATGAAAATTTTAAACCGATTTTTCACCGTGTTTATATTCTTATAATTCACTTGTTCGATAAACACTAAAGCTTTTTTAATAATTTAGATAGATGTTTGATTTTTTTTTACTTGTTCTCCATGAGGTATTTAATATTTTTTGTGTATGGATTTAACATTCAAGTTTATAAGTAAAAAATATATTTAAATTAAAAGTTTGATTTTTTTTTTCTCCATGGGGTACTTAATATTTTTGTGAATGGATTTAACATTCAAGTTTATAGTTATTTTTAAGAAAATATTTATAATTAAGAGTTTGTTGGATTTTCTTCATTTTTAATGTGCACAAAAATCCCACACATATAATAATTCATACACAGTTTTATGCAGTATATTCTAATGAATGTGAAAAAAAAAATCGAAGTCAAAATATTCATATTTATAAAAATAGTAAGGATTTTTTTGTAAAAATTCATTTTTTAAAAAACAATTAAATTTTAGTAAAAAAGGCTTTTTTACATTTTTAAAAATTTCACTTAATTTTTAGTATTAAGTATTGTGTCACTACATATACTACAATATTATGCAAAATTGAAGAGTTGTTTTAAAGGTACTGTGTCCCCTTGATTCAATACATTCAAAAATTTAATACTGTTGATAGTTAATATGCAATGCTTTAGCATTATACATAATTGTCTATTTTTAAAAAATCGAAATTTAAAATCCAAATCATGCTGTATCTCATTATAAGAGGATTAACCCATTGATGACGCAAACACTTCAATTCTGAAACTGAATACAGTAGAACTCGATGATTGTCCTCCGTGTAAAAGGCAATGTGTTTTATATTTATTAGTGAAATAATTGTAATTTTCACTCTTTTAATAACAGACATTGGCTATTCTTTATGGCTGAATAATTTTTCCTTCTTTGTTTTAAAAATTGAAGGCCGACCTTCGACCTCCGTGTTAAAAAAACAATGAAATAGACCTTCAAGTATGGAAAAAAGTGCCACTATAAGAACAACCGAATCCATTTAGTGAATGTTTATGTATTTTCATCATCTCTTAAATCTTGCACGCATATATAACTATTAGAAATGACGCAAATATAAAGTAAAATGTTCAATGGTATTTTTGATGGAAATTTGATTGGAAATATTGGAAACCTAACATTACGGGTTTAACAGAAATGTTGATGATGGAGTTAAAAAAAATAAATAAAAATTAGTAGTGCTAGTCAAGATTTGGCGGAATGTAACTTCATTAGAAAAATTCTTAAATCCTAATTAATTGCTTTTTAATTAATTTTTGAAATCGTGACCAATTTCTATATTCTATAGTGATTTATATTTCTTAAAGGTGATATTCAGTAACGTGAAAATAAAAATTAAATTTATAATATACTTTCTTTTTATCAGAAATTTGTCTAAAAATAGAGAATTTATTATAATTTACTACGACCTCTTTTTTTGCAATAAAAACATTTATAATTATTATTTTTTAAAACTACATGACCATTAAAAGCTGAAATGAATTTTATTTTTAATTGCCTCATTTTTAAAAAACTTAAATTCGAAACTTGATGCTGTTAATGATTTATAACACATATACTTTTGATTACTTGAATTTCATATTACATTTTTATGCATTTTTTAAGTGTCAAACCAGAGCTTATAAATTTCTTTTATATTTCTTATATTAATATTTTTATTTCTTCCAGTTTTTATTATCTATAGATAAGAATATAAAACTTCCTTTTCTGATACGCACACATGTATGTTCTTGACCATGGTCAGAAAATATAGCAAATATTGTAGATCGGCAAAATTTATTTAATTGATAGTTACATGCAAGTTATTTTAGTTTAAATATTTTAAATAAAAATAATTATTTTTTCAAGATATTGTTGAGAATTAAATTTCATTTAATTATAAAGCATTCAAATAATAACAAGAATAAAATATAATTCATATAATTTCTCTTTCTAATAAAATACATCATTACTGAAATGAATTATCGACAGAAACATTACAAAAATAATTTTTCCGGACTTGGGCTCTAACCTACGTCTTCTACAAAGACTCAGAGCTGTAAAGTGCTGTTTTAGTCCGCTACGCTAGCAGGAACTCGTTCTACACTGCTAAAAATCTTGTTCTAGTTTGAACCAAAAAAGCTTGTTTTTTGGTGCTCAATATCTGATCTGCCACCATAAGATGGTGAAATCTCGTACCAACATTTGGAGCTTCCTAGTTCAACCTCGTTCCAAGTATTGGAACTATGCTTCAATGGGAGCTCCACATTTTGGTTCAAGATTTCACCATCTTACGATGGCAGATATTGAGCACCAAAAAACAAACTTTTTTGGTTCAAACTAGAACAAGATTTTTAACAGTGTAGATCCTGCTCTGGTTTTTAACAGGTAGATCATGGGCCGTAAGCAAGAATTGTTTAATTTCGTTTGCCAAATTTCGGGAGTATACAAATTTTTATATATTTAAACATTACATATTACTTGTTAAAAAACCACAAAGTTGCCCAAAGGAAGTGTGCACATTAAAAAAATAATTACTGTATAAAGTGGAACTATATTTTAACACCGGTTTGTATCATTTTATATGAAAGTTATCACTAGATGGCTCTTTACACGGATATTTTTTAATGAAAAGTAAAATGTACATGCAGTTTGCTTTCATAAACTTTCATTTATTATGTTTTTTGATGAAATAATAAATAATTTTAATAAATAAAATTACTTTCCAATTTATAAAAAGGTAATAGTTTTGTATCCTTGCGCATGCTTGTTTTAAACATGGGATATGGGTTTCGTTTGATATCATAATAACTTATCAGTTATTAAAATGCCAAGATGCTTCAAAAGCAGCTGCTCATAAATAAAATAGTTATATTTATACAGGATAAGACAATGATTGTTTTAATTAAGGCAAAAATATTTTATTAATTGTAATGATAACATTCTTTTTTCTCTAGTTACAGTATAAGAAAATCAAAATAAATAACAAACATTAGTCAAAATATACATTAATTATACATGAAGTAAAAAAATAATTAGGTAAAAACTTAGAAAGGGAGCATTTTTATTTTTATTATTTATTTTTTTTTATTTTTTATTTATTTTTTATTTATTTTTTTTTTTAGAATAAGAATATTCAAGAATACTATAATAATAACAGAATAATATTACTCAAGAATAAATTCTTGAGTAATATGATTTCAAAATAAGCTAAATTTTAAAAACTATTAAAAAGCATTCTATATTGACAATTGAGCTTTAAACTAAGTTCTTTCCACTAAGACAACACTGAAAAATATATAACTTAGTAAAATAGAATTGATAAACAAATATAATTTAAAAAAATTGCATACTGTTTTAAGCATAAATATTATGTTTTTGAACAACTTGTTATGGAATTAAATCATTATTTTTAACTTTTCCTAAAATGGTGATGATTTTATAATTGCATATAAAATATGTTTAATTTATTGATTTTTTAAAGATATTTATAATGCAACAAACACAAATGAAGTGCAAAATATATTAATTATAAGTTCATAAATAGTATTCTTAAAAGAAAGAAAGAAAGAAAGAAACAAGTTGGAAATTGTACGTGAAACGTAGCAAATGAGGTGCGTTCGTACGATAACGAAGTTTTAAAAATATTACTGTCATATATCAATCTCATAAAATTGTAAATAGTGAATTACAATTAAAACGCTCATCAAACAATGTTCTCCCTATACCATTATGTAATGGAATACTTTTGTGTGACCTTGTAAATCAATAAAAAATGTTCTTTGCACCACAAATTATGTAAAATGTATGTCATAATGTGTGCTTTATAGTTTCATTATGTAATGGAATACTTTTGTGTGACCTTGTAAATCAATAAAAAATGTTCTTTGCACCACAAATTATGTAAAATGTATATCATAATATGTGCTTTATAGTTGCATATAAATTTTATTAAGTTCGAATGAGTGTAACACCATTAAAATGCATTTGAAACATTTTTCCCCATTGACCGTAACGTAACGGAATACTTTTGACTGTCCCTGTAATTGATCTATGCATTCGATCTTCATAAAATTTGAAATAACTCAACAAAATTATGTAATAATTATGTATTTTAAATTTCAAACGTATAAAATACATTTGAAACTTTTCCCCCATTGACCATAATGTAATTGAATACTTTTGATTGTCCCTGTAATTGATCTATGCACCCGATTATCAAAAAATTTCAAATAACTCGACAAAATTATGTAATAATTAAGTATTTAAAATTTCAAACGATTAAAATGCATTTGAAACTTTGTCCCCCATTGACCGTAATGTAATGGAATACTTTTGATTGCCCCTGTAATTGATCTATGCATCCGATTTTCATAAAATATGAAATGACTCGACAAAATTATGTAATTATTATGTATTTTAAATTTCAAACGGTTCGGTTGGGTAGTTTTTGCGTTGTTATATGCGGACAGACAGTCGGATAGACGGACGGACTGAACGACCACTATAGGTGCTACGTATTTATATAATTACGAACGCACCTAAAAAGAAAGAGCAAAATAATAAATTCATAAAAGCCGAGTACAAAATTTTCAAAAACACACAGGGAAGATTACATGGGCCAGTAAAAAGCACCCTTTAAACTTTTTTTTACTTTTTCTATAGCTCCTCCTTACACGTTTTATAATCTGGTTTCATTCTGGTTGACATTCTTTATCAAATCAAACAAAAAGCAGAAAAGAATGTTTCGCTGTTTCACTGTTTTTCAGTGTAAACCGAAAATGCTAAGAACATGTTAGCATCACTTAATAAGTTTATATATCCTTTATTTTCTTGCAAAATTTGCACGTTCTTTTTTTTATGGTAATAGAAAAATTGAATTTTATATATTTATGACCATCTATAGTATTAATGTACTTCTAGGTTATCCCGTCGACCAATTTCGCCAAATTATACAAATCGCCAAACTAATAGCCAATAACGATAATTTTAAATAACGAAAAAAAAACAAATAATTAGTAGAATATTAATAAAAATCCTTCTATAGTAAAAAAAAAACTAGCCTTAAAAGGAATGATTCCAGGAATGATGCTGATGTGGAAGATTTCCGGAACTAACGAATCCGGGTTGTCCACTCCTTCCATGAGTCGAATAGACCAATCAGGAAAGGACTCCGTATGGGTTACCATAAAGAAAGGAAAGGTTACCATCGCCAACAAACGCCAAGTTTGTCGCCAACTTGGCGATATATCGCCAAATTTGGCGACCAAAATTAGTTGTCCAAAGTGACGCCAACTTAGCGATAACTGTAATATTTCGCCAAATTTTTAATTTCTTTACAACACCAGTCGTTTGATACATCATTTGAGAGGTTTGCAACTGCTTATTCATATAATGGATGTCTTGTGTGTTATCCCCCATTCTGCTCCGCAGGGGGGACACATTTTTAATTTCTTTACAACACCAGTCGTGTTACACAAGATTTGAAAGGTCTGCAACTGCTTATTCATATTATGGATGTCTTGTGTGTCACCCCCACACTCTGCTCTCCCCAGGGGGGGGTCACATTTTTAATTTCTTTACAACACCAGTCGTGTGACACATCATTTGAAAGGTCTGCAACTGCTTATTCATACCATGGGGTATTGGCGAGCGCAGCAAGCAGGGGTAGCCAATAATTTGGAATCGCGAAGCGATTACGCGGGGGGTTGTCGAGCATAGCGAGCAGGGGGGCGGGGCCCCCCTAGTATTAATAAAAAATCGAAATAAAAATCACTTAATGACATTTTAAACACGTGAATCGCATTTAATGTCATTGAATGTGACATTCACGATCATCCATTATTGGCATTTAATCTTATAGTTTGGCGATAATTTTTTGGTCGACGGGATAACCTAGAAGTACCTTAATTTTTTTAAAAAGATTTTAAGGCTATTGTCCATCACTGGAATAATTAATTACTCAATTTCGGGTAACAGATACCCTATGTAGATAATACTAAAAGTACAATTTCAATAATCTTCATAGTGCATAGGATCTTCTGGCTTAACTGAAAATCTAAGTAATGAAATTTAATTTGTAACTGTATACATCAGAATGTAATAAGAACAAAATTTTTATAGCTGTTTTTAATTGATTTAATGTGATCAATATTTATTTATTTTTTCTTTTTACTGTAAGCAAATTATTTTTTAAAATATTTCTGCACTACATATTTTATAATCTGGCTAAGAATCAAACAAACCGGTTATCAGAAAAAAATGTTTAAATGCATAGGGAAATAACTAAACAATAAATAAACGGTAATTCTAGGTTATCCCGTCGACCAATTTCGCCAAATTATACAAATCGCCAAACTAATAGCCAAATTATACATGTTAACATAATTTTTATTTTAAATAACGAAAAAACAAATAATTAGAAGAATATTAATAAAAATACTAATAAAAAGTCGAAATAAAAATCATTTAATGACATTTTAAACACGTGAATCGCATTTAATGTCATTGAATGTGACATTCACGATCATCCATTATTGGCATTTAATCTTATAGTTTGGCGATATTTTTTTGGTCGACGGGATAACTTAGAAGTACCAAATAAACTATTAAATAAACAATATCTTATTTAGCAATAGCATAATTTTTGTCATTTATGTTTTGTAGAGCTATAAATAAAGATGCTATACTTACAAGCATATAAAATGAGAAAACGAAATAAATAATAATTATTATTCGAAAAAAAGAGAGAGGTTAAATAATATGTTTATAAAGACAGTTTTTTAGTAAATTAAACTTTTTTTTTTTTTAACTTTCGTTGAATTTTTATGTTGTTTTAATACAGGCAATTAAAGAAAAACAATAAAACATGCACTTAAAAAATACGAGAGAAAATTTATGAAAAATAATAATGTGTTATTAATAATAATAGTAGCATAATAAGAGGGAAAAGTTGATCAGAGGATCACTTATGTTTGTAAACAAATGTGCGGATGGATACAAAGCCTTCCTTTAAAAGATATCAAAATATTATTTAAAATGTGTACGTTACTTCTGTTTATAAAAATATTTCTTATATTATTATAAAATATAACATAAACAAAATTTTGCCAGCAGATTGCATGCATATTTTATTCTTAATTAAAAAATATCCTTACAAGTAGCGCAATCAAGTGAGAACACTCGTGTAAAATGATGTAAATTGGTTATGGAATATAGTTCCACTTTATACGGTTACTATTATTTTAATGTGCACGTTTGTATTGGGCAACTTTGTGTTTTGTCAATGAGTGATATCTAAGGATTAAGCATGCAAAAATTCATATACTCCCAAAAGTTGGTAAACGAAACCTTTTTTAAAGAATCTTTTAAAACCTTATCCCGTGGTCAAATTCAATAATTTCAAAGAGCAATTGACGCATGCGCAATCTTGTCGAATTTGGCTTCTAATCTAACAGAAATAGCGTTGCTTTTTAATATATATATATAATATTCACATTTACAACAGCATCAGTTAATACAATGTAAATCCAGTTATCAAGCTCACAGGCTATCAAAGCCTGAGAGCTTATGTGCCCGCCCGTTCTGTATGTATGTAAGTACGTATATATGTATAAACGCATTAATTCAAGATAAAATATCCGATTTGCATTAAATTTTATACATAGACTTATTGTGATAAGGCGCTTCCCTGATTAGTTTTGGGAGATCATTGGGTAAGTATAAAGGGGGGAACGGGGGCTAATCCCCCTACTTAATTTAGATAAATGGGCTTTTCATGCTGACTTATCATATTTCATTCAATTTTAGATGTAGGATCATTCTGATGAGACGCCTCCATGATTAGTTTTGGGTGCTCATTAGTTATCTGTAAAAAGGTTGAGGGAAATAGGGTGTAACCTCCCCATTTTAATTTTGATAATTTTTTTTTTTTTTTTTTTAGCTGAATTTAACGATAAGCTGCAAATTTTAAATGTAGGTTTCTACAAATACGGCGCTTCCAAGATTAGTTTTGGGTGTTCATTAGTTATGTATAAAAAGGGGAGGGAAACAGGGTGTAGCTTCCCCACCTTAATTTTGATAAATGTTTTTTTTTTTTTTTTTTTTTTTTTTTTTTTTTTTTTTTTAAAGCAGAATTTAACGATAAGCTGCAAATTTTAAATGTAGGTTCCTAAAAATACGGCGCTTCCCTGATTTGTTTTGAGGATTCATTGGTAAGTGTAAAGGGAGATCTGGGGGTTACCGCTCTTAATTTAGGTAAATGCATTTTTAATGCAGAATTAACCGTTTTGCTTCAATTTTTGGATATAAGGTCATACTGACACGACGCTTCTGTGATTAATTTTGGTGTTCTTTTGTTATGTATAAAGAGGTGAACGGGAGATAACCCTCTTAAATTAGATAAATGGGTTTTTATGCAGAATTATCCGATTTGCGTCAAATTTTGGATGGATGTTCTTTTTGATAAGGCGAATACCTGAATATTTTTGGGAGTTTAATGGCTAATTATAAAGGGGTTAATGGGAGATAGTCTTTCTTAAATTAAATAAATGAGGTTTTATGCAGATTTATCCGATTTGTTTCGAACTTTGGATATAGACTCATTATGATAAGGCATATCCTTGATTAGTTTTGGGGGTTCAATGATTAAGTATAAAGACAGGAAATGGAGGAGCTAATTACCCTTTAATATGTTTTCCAACGCGTATTAGTCTTTGAAAAAAAAAAAGGTTGTAATATCAATTAGTTTTAATAGCTTGTGAGCTCAATAAGTTTAACTGAAAATATTCTTTATATTATGCAATGGCATTTACAAAAATTGATATAACGGATACACGTTTGCATTGTAAATCAAAAAGTCGGTAAGGCAACTAAGAATGTTTTTATGAAATTGTGATGCCTAGAGCTTTTTATGTAACTGCAACTCGGGTTACAGTTAAAATTTTTTGTACGATTACTGTAATTTTAGTAGATTCTTCTTTAGCTACAAATTTCAGTAGCTTTAAAAAACTCGTTTTGTAGATTTACGCTTTTTTTTGTACAATATACAGATAAAACTGGAATAAACATACTGATATCTGTAGCTTTATAAAAATTATTTTTATAGATTTGAATCTTTATTTTGTGCAGTTTATAGATAAAACTTTAGTAAGTATACAAATTTCTGTAACTTCACATATGTAGAATTACAGACTTATTTTATTTTATTTATTTATTTATTTCAGTGTATGCTACAGAAGACTTATAGAGAGTCTTTCCTTCTCTGTTAGGGGTGTATTCTGATAAAACTGCTTATTTTCAGATTTATTTTCTATTTCATTTTTACTCTGAAATGCACCAAACTTTCAAAATCTCTTATTTAGAAACTGCACAAGGTGCCGTGATTGTTGATGTTTTGATAAATGTAGAAGATGTTTCAAAAAAATGCTGCAAAAAACGGCGTTTTGGACCAAATTTTCCGAAGCGGGAGATTTTCGAACGAAAAAAGGGTCATACTGAAAAGTTAATTGTTTATAAATCAAATTCTAATTAATTCAGCGAAAAATTACATCACACGGCACCTTGTACATCACTTCAAAAATTCTCTCAGCAAGTTTCGTATTTCTACTTTAAAAAATGAGCCTGAAAATGTATCGGAAAATTTCGAGCTGTTGAAGGTGGAAAATCATTTTTTCGAATACACCCTTAGAGGATGGTTTGAAATGTTTAAGGAATAGAAAAACAATTATCTTCAAAGGAAAGAAGGACTCAGAGTTCCTGTAACTGTATTTACAGAAGTCAACATTAATACCGTCGTTGTTATTGTCAGAGAAAATAGTTGTATATTAGAACTGTTAAAAATATTGATGTTAAAATTGTGTGCGAGTTCCGAGACTCCTCATAACTGAGTAACAGGAATGCGCGCGAAAGTTTGTTCAAGCTTGAAGGGATGCATGTTAAAGGATACACTATAGCCTCCAAAAGTTAAGGTACAACAAGGTTCTCTCTGATTTTTTACTAATGTTAGCAATTTGGCTAATTAAAAATAAAAAATATTCGCCAAATGAGAAAAAAAAAATGTTAGCAGAATGTGACGTAACACGTTGAATATTCGATCTTTAACCCTTAGAGAAATTAAAAAAGAAAAAAAGAAAAATGCATTCTAAATGTTTTTCGCAATTAAGAAAAAAATTTTAAATGCAATTTAAAGTGTTATGAAATAAAACTTCTAGTTAACTCAGAATTTTTAGATATTACATTCAATCAATTCTGAAAAATCTAAAATAAAGAACAGAATTTGTGCCAAAAACTTTATTTTTCTGAAATTCTTCTGCTTTTCATTGAAGCCTATTTTTAAAATTCAGTTGGGAAGTTCTGCAGTATCAAAATTGCATTGTTGTGTGTTGAATCCATTAATACACATGCTGAAATGATATTATTGGTATATGTTGTCTGAATTTAGTTAATTTCGCTTCAGTTTCGTTCAATTTTGTTTTACTTTTCGATTTCTAAATTAAGTTTTTATTGTCTTCCTCACAATGAAGTTTCTCACACACGTTACCTGTTGCATCACAGTTTATTCAAGAGTGTCGCCTATACTGACACACATGATCAGAAAAAAAATCAGAGAGAAAGAGAGGAAAAAAAAAACTGAGCACTCTCAATTTGGCGAGTCTAATTGGCCATTCATTCTCCAAATGCTGAAATCTGTCGTAATTTGGCGAAATGGCGAACGGCATGGAGAACCCTGGGTACAACCATTTTTTTTCTCGTCTAATTTGAAAATGAATGAATGTAGAAACAACAAATTTGGAGGAAATATGCACTAAAACTGTTATTTATTGAAAGCGACATAGACATTTACATAAGTTAAATGCAAAAATGATTTACAACATCAACAAAAAAAGTACCCTTCGTGGAAAAAATCCATTCTTGGAGAAAACAGCATATTATGGTATTATGCGGTAAAATGTCATTGAAACGTTACAAAAAGTGGGTTCTAATACGGAATGTGCCCATCCCATAATTGAACGCATTGGCGAAATCGTCGAGCACTGAAATGGAAAGCAAGGGTACACAAAATCTCGGTCCCATGCCATGTTGATCGTTTTTTATTTCTTTGCCGACCACCTTATAACTCGGATTCTAATTGTTGTGGGGCCGCTAAATGCCGGAAGTTCAACATTATTGGGAGCCTTTTTAATTTTTTGACCCCCCCCCCTTTCCCCAAATTTTATAGAAAACCGTATATAATGGTCCGATAAATTTAAACTTTTATAACTCGTGATATCGAAATCACAGTGAGTTGAAAATTTGCTTGATTAAACAATGTGATACAATTTTACTGGATGCATTGGTTTTTTATTATTATTATTTAACAGAATAAATATTTTAGGTTACATAATTTATTATTAGTATTAGATATTTTATGTGTACTATATAAACTGCCCTAAATATTTTTTGGTTGTTTTAGCACATTTTTAAGAGCCCTTAAATTATTATTAATTAAATAATAAAAAACTGTGCTTATTTTTTTCTTCTTCTTCCAATTAGTTTAATAATAAATGTCTTTAATAATTCAATTAGACACTTTTAAGTTATTATGTGTACATATTTATGTACTCAAATCATTCCTCTATATCTTCTTCTTTAATAATTCAGAAATGAGCTATATTTATTAAAGTAAAAATATTTAACTTTTCTTATTATTTTTATAATATAAAGCTGCATCTTATAAATTTGTTTTCATAAGTTACTTTACAATTATAAAAATTGGGAAAACAATAGCAATTTAATAACTAGGCATGCTATGAAAAATTTTGTTTTCAGAAAACTGTATCCCACCACTTTTTTTGTAATATATTTATTGATTGCATTTTTTTTTTTTTTTTTTTTTTTTAACAATCGTCTCACCTCACGATGATTAATTTTTGCGAGCTAATTTTATTGAAACTGAACCTATTTCTTTACAATAAGATGGTTATTTTTTATTTTATGTATTACTGTAATTATTATTTTAAATAATTTTATTTCAATTTTTAACCTACAAAATTAAATTTTTTAAATTTGTCGTTTATTATTTATTATTTTTTTGTAATAGCTTTTCGCTCCCATTTTCCCAGAAAAAAAAATTAATAATTCCTATGTTAGTTTTATTATTAATTGTATCAATAGTTTTAAATTTCGATAATTTTAACTATAAAATAAATAAGCAGGTAAAGGATAGCTTTCAGTTTTAACTACTATAAAACATATTGATGAATTTAATATAAAATTGATTATATATTGAGCTTATTTTAAAGTAAAATTCGTGAAGTATAGTAATAAAGTTATTAATTTAATAAATTAAGGATACATTAAATTATAAATATATATGTATATTTAATAAAATATTAATTTTATTTTATATTAAAATTAAAGTTATTAAGATTTTTTAAAAAAAATACGATAGTGTCCGTCTTTTTGTAAAAATTACATTTACCATACAGAATATGAGCGTTTTTGCGATAATTATAGATCGAGTTATAAATGTTTTAATTTATCAAGACCTTATGTAATACAGTAAAATATAGAAAAAGTCAACAGAACTCCTCCTCTCCCCTGTTTTTTAAAACGATTAAGATTATCATACAAAATTTGTGTGGGTTGTGATAATTTGGGTGAGATTTTTATGTGTATGCGGTTTTCGGGCACTTATAATCGCAATACAGTATTCTTTTTACTTTCTTCTATCTTTACAAGAAGAAAGTATTGGATTCATGAAAATTTTCGACTTCCGGTTTTCGACGAATTTATACGTTTTAGAAGGTCCTGAACACGTTTTGACTATTTTTAGAAAATGTCTGTCTGTGAGTCTGTCCGTCTGTCTGTGAGTCTGTGTGTCTGTCTGTGAGTCTGTCTGTCTGTATGTGACAAAAAAATTGTGGGCGCTCTATCTCAAGAACTAATGCTCGAAATTTAATAAAATTTTATATTCAGTTAGACCTTGATATGAATTAGTGCCTATTGGTTTTTGGTGAAAATTGGCCTGCAGGTGGCGCTGCTATACTACGTTTTTCATGATTTTCAAGATTGCTATATCTCAAGGACTAATGCACAGAATTTCACCAAACTTCAGATTCTGTGACCCCTTGATATACATAGACGCTGATTAAGTTTTGGTGTAAATTGGCCAGCAGGTGGCGCTGCTATGCCACGTTTTTCATGATTTTCATGATAGCTATATCTCAAGAACTAATGCACAGAATTTTACCAAACTTCAGATTCCGCGATACCTTGAGATACATAGCCGCTGATAAGGTTTTGGTGTGAACTGCCCTATAGGTGGCGCTGCTATGCTACATTTTACACGATTTTTGCGATAGCTATATCTCAAGAACTAATGCAGAGAACTTCATCAAATTTTAGTTTCTTTTACACTAGAATATATAACATAATTAGACACTGATTACATTTTGGTATTAACCTTGCAACAGGTGGTGCAGCTATACTGCATTTTGCACGATTTTTCCGATTGCTATATCTCAACAACCAACGCACGTAATTTCATCAAACTTCAGATTTTGTTACAAAATGACATATAACATAATTACACAATGATTACGTTTTGTTATAAATCCTTCAACTGGCGGTGCTGCTGTGCTATATTTTACACTTTTTTTAAACTAGTTATATCTCAAGAACTTATGCACAGAATTCCATCAAATTTAAGATTCTGTTAGGTCTTGATATCAATAGATGCTTATTAGGTTTTAGTATGAATTACCCAACATGAGGCACTACTAAGTTCATTTTCTCAGAATATTAATTAAATTTTGCGTTTTAGGCTTTTCGGATACCAGAATCTCACTAGGCTAGGTTCGAGGAAATTCGATAGTGGGCAACTCTGGGGTCACCACGGATTTTTTGTTTGTTTTTTTAATATTAAAATGTACTTATGAGATAGAAGAAAGTTTCGGGATTGACACATCCAACTAGTTTTTTTTGCCTTCAATTACTCTACAATATTCCTTATAAAGTTATGTCATATGTATTTCACATACACAAAATTTCAGCTTACTGCCCTAATAGCATGCATGGTCATAGTGACGTCACTGTGAGTCACTTTGGTTACATCACATCTGTGACCAAAATGCCACCACTCAGTGACGTCACATTGTGACTGAGATGTGACTTTCTTAAAAATCTTTAGAAATTTATAAATATCCTTCAAAACATGTTATTTACTTTAAAAAACATGTTTCTGGCAATTTAAATATCGTCGCTTTTGTCACAGTTTCGTTACAATGTTAATGTCAAATTAGACACAAATGACACATTTTTCACAAACTCCTCCTCTCCCTTGTTTTTTAAAACGATTAAGATTATCATACAAAATTTGTGTGGGTTGTGATAATTTGGGTGAGATTTTTATGTGTATGCGGTTTTCGGGCACTTATAATCGCAATACAGCATTCTTTTTTTTTTTTTTTTTTTTTTTTTTGCCTTCAATTACTCTACAATGTTCCTTATAAAGTTATGTCATATGTATTTCACGTACACAAAATTTCAGCTTACTGCCCTAATAGCATGCATGGTCACAGTGACGTCACTGTGAGTCACTTTGGTTACATCACATCTGTGACCAAAATGCCACCACTCAGTGACGTCACATTGTGACTGAGATGTGACTTTCTTAAAAATCTTTAGAAATTTATAAATATCCTTCAAAACATATGTTATTTACTTTAAAAAACATGTTTCTGGCAATTTAAATATCGTCGCTTTTGCCACAGTTTCGTCACAATGTTAATGTCAAATTAGTCACAAATGACACATTTTTCACAAATTTGTCATATTGTGACCACTTTGTGAAACGTCACAAAAGAGCTCTAAAACGGCCATAACGACTTGACATTTTAGTCATTGTGGTTTCACATCGACGTCACGTGACGTCACATCGACAGTCGATGGCCACAAAGTCACAATGTGACTTCACAACGACGTTGCAGTGGCGTCACCATGCTTTACGAGTGGAGAACCCGTAAGACATAGTGACGTCACGGCGACGTCGTTGTGAAGTCACACTGTGACTTTGTAACCGTCGATGTGACGTCACGTGACGTCGGTGTGAAGTCACTGTGACTAAAATGTGAAGTCGTTATGGCCGTTTTAGAGCTCGTTTGTGACGTCACGATGTGACCAAAATGTGAAAAATGTGTCATTTGTGACAAAATTGTCATTAAAACTGTGACTATTCTGTGACAATAGTGACAAGGTTGTGAAGACACTTTGCGATTATTTTTTTATTTATGACAAATTTGTCACTAACTTTGTGACGATGGCAGCATTGTCAATGTTGTAAAGTCACACTGGGACACAATTATACAGTTATGAACAATGTTACACAGTGTAAAATCCCTTACATCTATAATTTTATTATACTTTGGCGATACATCTCAATTAAAACTTAGGAGCTGCTATAAAAAGAATGTACCAAAACAAAGATACTGAATCAAAATGTAATGCCATGCAGACTTTAATCTTTGATAAAAATTTCTGTTGCAATAAATGAGAATATTTAGGACAATTGAAAATTCGATCTATCACAATTATTTCAAATTTAGCAATTTGTTTTTCTAATAAACATTAAAATTATATATATATATATATATATATATATATATAACTCTTCCTTTAAGTTGCAACACTAGTCACAGAAAAAGACCCGGATGATAATGTAAAGTCTGTGGGAGCATTCTTTTCAAATATCTCGCTCAAATTCTAATATTTTTACATGATTTTTTTCATAGGATAACTGAAGGCGATCTAGATTTCAATTTTGCTTATATATTTTTTATATTATGATAGTTTCAATATCAGAACCGGTTTAAACCGGTTTTGAAATTTAAAATATTTTTTTTTTAAATCTGAAATCAAAATCAAAAAGTAAAAACTAGGCCGCTTATGGATCGTCTTCAGCTATCCTATGAAAAAAAATCATGTAAAAATATTAAAATGTGAGCGAGATATTTGAAAAGAACGCTTCCACAGACTTTACATTATCATCCGGGTCTTTTTCTATGACTAGTGATGTACCTTTAAGGAAGTGTTTCTTTGATAATTTTAATGCTTATTAGAAAAACAAATTGCTAAATTTGAAATAATTGTAATAGATCGAATATTCAGTTGTCTTAAATATTCTCATTTATTGCAACAGAAAAAAATATGCAACAAAGATTAAAGTTTGCATGGCATTTTGATTCGGTAACTTTCTTTTAGTACATTCTTTTTATAGCAGCTCCCAAGTTTTAATTGATATGTATCGCCAAAGTATAATAAAATTATAGATGTAAGTGATTTTACACTACATAACAATGTTCATAACTGTATAATTGTGTCCCAGTGTGACTTCACAACATTGGCAATGTTGCCACAGTCACAAAGTAAGTGACAAATTTGTTACCAATATAAAAATAATCACAAACTGTCTTCACGTACTTTCTTTTATGAATATTAAAATATTATTAAAACATGGAAAGAGGAATTATGAAAAAGAATTAAAGCTAACTATTTATTAGTATATTAATAAACAAAAAACATTAAGGGGCTATCCATTACTGCAAGGCTGCCCATCACAGACACATCTACCTAATAAAAATTCCGACGATAAACATAAATTAGAACAACAAATACGTAAATTATAATTATTAATATTTTATTTATAATATTAGAAAGCATTTATAATACCCACTTTAATCACGATGTTCATTAATACTACATATAATGGATATTTTGAAATTTATATCTGTAAAATCATTCAGGAAAGGAAATAATAACAGCTTCTGAAATGAAAAGTTAACAATAAAATACAGTTATTACTTTTTAGCTTCATACCGCTCTAGTATTTGCGTTATTTGTTTTAAATTCAATCATGTTTAAATTCTTATCGATTGCGTAACTTCCAAATTTTTATCCAGACTTCTAGTTCTTTCTGAAAACCTTCCAATAAGAATATTTACAATTGGAACGTTTTCACCCACAATGACTATCCATTCAGAAATTTTATAACATTTCACAGGTTGAAAAATACATTAAACAATCATTAACATAATTTTTTTAATATCAAACATCTACGATTTCTTTTAATAGTTCTTCTCGTTCTCTTATAAATTCCTCTTCTGAACGGATACAATTTTTTTAAATAAAATTATGCAATGTTTCAGAAGATTACTTAATACAAAAATTAAAAAAGGATGTTTGTAAATAATTTTATTCGATAAAAAAGCTTCTTTATTACAAAATATAATTATCTTTAAATGTTTAATAATTATATTAACGATTTATTATAATTTATACTCATATGATTTTATGTTTATGGAAACATATTATTTTAACCAGATATTTTAAAAAAGGAAACAACGCCGATTAGAATGCAATTAAAATCACTACCTGTAACAACCTAATCCAAATTATTGAAAATCAAGTTCTTTATGTCAACAAAATAAATAATGAATGCATTAGACTTTATTAAGTTAATGAGGCATTAATTTTTATAGCATGTTTTTGACAATGTAATTAAAATCGTTCTCAGAACAATAATAATAAAAAAGCAACCATGAAAAATAATATTTTTTCATACCTTTTTTCCATCGAAGTCATTCGTTCTAGTTAATCTTTTGGCCGCACAAACTAAATCCGATAATAATTAAAGTGGCAAAGACCAAATTATTTTAACAGTCAAAGCCCCATTAATTTTCTCGGACTTATATTTTGTCGCTTGGAAGAGCTGTAGTGGACATTCATGTTTAAATTGTTAAATCCGTGTCAATACGCAACTACTCACAACTGCCATAAATTCCAGCCAACTAACTTCTTGCGTATATCATCAATTTAAAATATTTCTGTTAACGTTTATTTATTCTTTCGTTTGCAAACGATTTTCATTTCTTATGCGCATGACCGTTTAGTTTTTCTTTTTCTGCGCAACAGTTTCGGAAGTTAAATACGAATAATTTTATGAGAATGTCTTTTTTTAAGTGTATTTTAACTTTTTATTTTTATTAGTTTCAAAACAATTCAAGTTAAAGCAAATTGTTAAATAATAATAATAAAATTCATAATTAGAGTTTATTGGATAAAACATTGTTTAGGTTTTAATAAAGTAAAAATAATAGCTTTAATGGTAATATATATTTTTTTAATCATTACCATTATTTGTATTAAATGCAAACATACATAGTATCTTCTTTTAAAAAAAGGAGCGGGAGAGGAGGGGAGTTATAGAAATAAAAAGTTTTTTATTTGTCAATCTGTAAATTTTTTATAAAAATTTTCTGCAGAGTAAAGGGTCTTGTAAAGTAACGATTTTTAAAGACGTACCTCTAAAACAAAAATTTGAAATATGAATAAATAGTTATATGATCATTCACAAAAATCATTATAAAAGATAAATCAAGGTATTAGGCCTAAAATATTTTTTAATGAGATGAAATTCGTATAATTTGAAAAGCATTTTGTGTCACTGATGAATTAATTACATTTCATGTTATATGAAAATAAAAAGTTTTTGTCAAAGGCACAGTGCCACCGTGGACCACCTCTACAATTAATTAATAACTATGCATAGTTATGTATGCATTAATTAGTCAAAACAACTTTTGGACATTTTAGTTTTCGACTGAAAATATGAAAATTACCGTGATTCGATTTCGGTCTAAAAAACCGCTTTCAATATCCTTACTTATAATTATGTGTGTGGTGGTTACTCGAAAACCCCTGCCATATTTTATTTTAATTTAATTGTATCAACTATTTTATTAGCCATCATTCTTTTTTTTTATTAATGTTCTCATTTTAAATATTATTTCGATTTCGTCTCTTTTGATGCCTTCTCCTGTAAATATTTCTTCCTTACGTAGCTTTTCGAATGTTCTAAAACGGTAAAATGTTGTTCAAATTCATTCCTTCCGGTTTAAAATGCTTCTAGAAGCTTCTCCAATGTTCTATGGGTGGTTACTTCCGTAAGCCCTCCCCTTGGCCTATGAAATTAAATTCTACTGATGACGTGATTTAGGCAGTTAAATTCCTGGACACCTTTTTGGCTTTGCTTCTTTAAAGTACTATCATATTTATCCTATTAAAATCATATTTCCCTATGTATTTGTACGTAGCTTGGCTTGTCTCTCTCACTTCGCCCATTCTAGCTTTGCCAACTTGGCGTGTTGCGATATTACAGCAACCCTTTCTCTTTGCACTCCCCTCTGTGACGGCCGGTTGTCAGTCGAGTGGATGTTTTGCAGTGAGTAAGACACCTCCATCGCTCCGGCCTAATCCTTCTGGTGGTTTGTCGGCCGTTGTAATTTTGAATGTGCTGAGGCGTACAGAATGGAATTATGTGTGGATTTGTACAGTATCGGTTGCACTATCCGGTATTATGTCAACTGCAGCTCTTCAAAATTTTCTTTTTCATTTCATATTTTTTACGAAGATCATTTCCTTGAAAGCTTTATAAAAAAAATGTATATATTATTCTCGCAAAAAAAGAAGTTTTGATTTTTGAAGATTCGCTTTAAAAAAAAATGTAATTCTATTGATGATGGCATCCCCAGGAGAGAGAGATCTTCAGATGCATTTTTTCCTTTTATAATTGAAGATGTTGCGA
>CAXHSM010000382.1:0-24000 GCA_964019185.1 Maratus speculifer | reverse complement strand
ATCTAGTTGGCCATGGTTGAACATTGTGTTTGCCGTACAGTCATTTCATACCTTAAATTTTACGGCAAACACAATGCAGGGCCTCCAAGTCTCCTGCTTTTTTGGAAACCAGAATTTAAATACAGATAATGGTGATTCATTTAATTGGAATATTTCAGAAATTTAAAACAACCAGATTTTCTCTTAGATAACAGATGTGTGTAAAAAGCCGGAGACTTAACAATTCTGACAATGTTGATTCTACGAGTAAAGCACTAGTGGTATTAATTTTTGGATTAAGCACCACTTCATTTCCGGTAGACATACATCATTATATGCCCCTATTACTAATCTTCCACAAAATAAAGGTTTTGTTTCTTGAGCTCCGATACCTTAGGGATTTGTGCTGTGGGATCTTGGTCTAAAAAGGCACAAATAAGAAAATTATGTGATTTGATATGAAAGATGTGATGACAACAATAACGTAAGTTTTCCTTACTTGAATAGTTATATGAAAATAACTTACCGTAATTTCCGACATATAATCCGCGGATCAAAGAATCATTTTTCAAACCAGAATTTTTCTTAAACGAATTATAACTTATAAGGTCACCATAAATATTTGTCTACAATTACTAATTAAGATTTCTGGGTCCAAAAGTAATTGTTTGATCCGCGGATTATACGCCGGAAATTACGGTACTTATCAAAAAGAAAAAAAAGTAGAAACAATACTGAGATTTGAATTGAATGCCAATAACTCACAGTAATTGTATAAAGTTCATAAAATAAACAAACAAACAAACAAACAAAAAAACATCAGAATTAATCAAAGTAAAAATATTCTGACAGAATGTTTCAGTATTTTCTGTTTTAACCGTATAAAAAAGGAAAGAATAAACTTCTAAGTAGTTTTAAAATTTATATATTTTAACAAAATTATATATGTGCTTCACCATAAAAAAATTAAACTAAACATTTTCCGTTAATATGAAGATTAAATACTCGTATTATGACACTTGAGGTTATTTATAGATTTTCTGTTTCCATGGTTACATCACGAATCATTGTCCTTCTATTAGTTTTATTTAGAAAAATTTTAAAATGCAAAAATAATTATATTTCCGTTAATCAGTGTCATACTTTGAGCTCTTTCAATGCCATGCTATTTTAGAATTGTAGAGTTAATACGAAAATTCCGGTTATTCAAAAGCATTTTAATAATTATATGAAATAAAGAAGAATACGCAGTTTAAATGCTATTAAATGTAGTTTTCTTTGTAGAATTGAAACAGAAACATTTTTAATCATTTAAAATATTAAATTCCATGCGAATATTTTCCCTGTAATTATCAATCAATTTAAAGTAAAGAATTAATCATGTTACATCTATAGAAATAAATAAAAACTTCCAATCTATGGAATTGTTCAGATAATTTTTTAACAATGGTTAATTTGAATTTAAAAGCATTTTTTTTTTCAATTAATTCTTATCATGGTACTACTTGGTTATCCCGTCGACCAAAAAAACTATCGCCAAATTATAAGATTAAATGCCAATAATGGATGATTGTGAATGTCACATTCGATGACAATAAACGCGATGCACACGTTTAAACGTCATCAAGTGGTTTTTAATTTTGCTTTTAATTTCTATATTTATTCATGTTTTACTAATTTATTTGTTTTTCCGTTATTTAAAATAAAAATTATGTAACATGTATAACTTGGCTATTAATTTGGCGATTTTTATAATTTGGCGAAAATGGTCGACGGGATAACCAAGTAGTACCTGTATCATTAACCCCTTAGGGACGGGCGATCCGTATATGTGCCGCAAAAAGTGCTCAGAATTCTTGTTTATCTACACCAGTAAAATTTTCCTTGTTTAATCAATGCATAATGCAAATTTCATAAAACGCAAATTTCTGTTGTTAAAAATCGGTGACAAAGCGTTAAAAAATTTGCAGAATGTTCACATCGCGACGGAGTTAAGCAAAAAGGATGGGAATGAGTTATGTAACTTCACGAAAGACATTTTTACTTTTATCTACAAATATAAAGCATTGAATTCGTAAAAAATTTCAACTTCCGTTTTCCGATAGATTTATACGTTTCAGAAAATCCTGAACGCGATTTGTTAGTTTTTAGAAAATGTTTGTCATGAATCTGTCTGTATATGACAAAAATTTTGTGGACGCTCTATCTCAAAAACTGATAATCAGAATTTCACAAAACTTCAGATAATTTCTAATACAATCAAAACAAGGTTGGAATTGCACGTGAAGCGTAGCAAATGAAGTGAGTTCGTACAATAACGATGTTTTAAAAATATTCAGATCTTGCTGTTATAGTATACAGTACTTCGGATACAGTATAGTAGTCGAAATCGTTATGTGTTCCTGTAAATACTATCTGCTTTCTATTATAAAGGAAGCAACTTGTATTAAACCTTGGAAACATATATCATCAATTTTATAAAATGTGAAATATTTTAATATAACTTAAAGACGCTTCAAACAATATTTCCTCGTATACCATTTTGTAGCTCAATGTAGAAGCTGAAATTCCATGTAATGTTCAGTTTTATTTGTTAACTTATGAAAGACAGAAAATGGCATAGTAAAAATCTACTCAGTTTTTATAAAAAACGTTAATCACATTTTTTTTCAAGGATAATTAAAAGATCTTTCTAGTAGCTGTGATTTTACTATTCTTGACTTGAACTATCTCAAAAATAAGATGAATTACTCTGTCTTGCTATACATATACATGATAAAGAACTAAAATGCAAACCAGAAAAATAATATTAATTTTCAGTGACACTCATATTTTAATTATGAAAAAATATTTGTAAATTACAGAAATTGTTACCTTTTTCATAAATATTAATAATATTAATAATAATAATAATAAAAACTAGAAAATCATATTTATACAGTAAAGCAGAAGGTCGTTTATTTTGAACACATCACCGTGTGACATGCCAGGAAAATGACAATCTGAAATTCTAAGTCTTTCAATTCCTTTATTTATGTTATTAGAAATGTGATGTCTCTTGTAAATACTTCTAAAGAAATTTTTATTCGAATGTATAAAAAGGAATTGCATAATATAACATTTAATATGAATTTTTTTGTGCGGACTTTCAATTTCTATATTAATTTATATTCACCCTTAAAGCCATAGAGCGCAATTGAAATTTTCCATTCAGCAATTTTTGTCAATAAATGGAAATGCATTTATAAAGTTTTGTGCCATCCTATAATATTTAAAAAAAAGTCAAATTTAAGACCAGGTATCACAACTGATACATACTTCCAGAAATTATTTAAAGGCTGGTACATTTTAGTTATTGTTCATTTTCTACTATAGTCAAATTCCTTCGTGTATTCCGATAAATGAATGATAAATTCCATGTTATATAACTTCTATATTAAGCTTCGTCTAATACCCCATAACAAAATATATAAATTTTCATCTGTTTTCAACTAGTGTAATACCATTGTAATAAATCAGAAATGATTTTTCTTCATAGGCCGTAATGAAACGAAATTCTTTTGATTGGCCATGTAAACGAAATTTAAATGCCATAGACTTCTTTTAAGATATTCAAACTTTACGTGCTATACCCCAATAACATATACAAATGTCTCACTACTCAAATTGGAGCACTCACAGATAAACCGAATTCATGAACACTTTTCAAATATGTTGAACACAACTAAAATTTACTTGCGAATTTCTTGAGACTGGTGAACCAATCTTTTTTAAAGCTGATTGTTCTATAAGAAAGTGTAATTTTACTAAGTTTTCTTCTAAATGTATAAAAAAATGGTATTCTATTTATGTTTTACTTGCCGATAATTTTTATTGTTTCACATGGAAATTAGATTTTTATCCCTGAACTTAGTCTAAAATGAAAATAATTAAATGTTATTGTCTGATCTAGATGAAAAAAATCTATTGTTAGAACTAAAGCGAAGATCCTTTATATGAAGAATAATTTCAGTTTGTCTTCTTTAAAGTTCAGTCTTCCGAATACAGCTACAGTGACACTTTATATTATCGAACGAAAAACTAAATGGTTTTTATTAAAAATTCCGTTTGAATCAACATAATAGAATTAGGAATTTTTCTTTTATAATAGGAGATTGAAAGCCAATTATATTAAAGAAGAATAAAATTAAGAATTCACATAAATAATCATCCACATTAATGAGCCTTAAAATTAGCATAACATAATAATTGTAATATAGAAAAATGCAACACATTTCCCTCTAGCATTGTTATTTTTATCGAAAATAAGATAATGATAAACTGTGGAATATTTTGTCCATTCCCGGTAATGTTTTTTAAAATATTCAAAATGAACTTAAAAAAAAATATGTACAAGGTGTCCAAAAAATTTTTCCTTAAAACTTCAAAATGTATTACATTACAATAATAATAATAATAATAATAATAAGCGTACAGCAAAAATAATTGCAACAATACATAGAGTAACTTAAAAAGTTTTTTTTAATACTATTTTTAGTACTAGATGAGATCCTTTCGTTGCATGAAGAATATCAAGTCGATTATCCAATTTCATAAACGTGCGTTTCAGCATGCTAACATCAACAATAGTTACAACTGTTTGGCTCTTTTGTTTCAATTCCACGAGAATGTTAACTTTCGTTCGGTACACGGCATCTTTTACGGAACCCCAAAAGAAAAATTCCAGTAGAGTGATGTCAGGAGCCTGGAGAGGCCTCCCTGCCAATCCAACTCTGAGGAAATTAGTTATTAAACAAACAAACAAACAAAACAACCTTTCTAAGTTACTTTTTGTATTGTTGTAATTATTTTTGTTGTAGGTCTATTATTATTATTATTATTATTATTTTTGTGATAAAATTTTGAAGTTGTGCGGAGACTTTTGGGACATCCTGTATAATTAATTAAAATTTTCTGGGAAGAAAAAATCAAGTTTACTATAAAACAAAGCATTCATTCACATTATGGAATATTGAAACTAGCATAGTATGTTAACTGAAATATTAAAATATGAAATATAATTTCCCCCTAGCATTGTTGTTTCTATCGAAAATAAAGTTTCCGATAAAATGTGGAATATTTTGTCCATTTTCGGTTATGTTTTTTAAAATATTCAAAATGAATTTTTTCTAAAATATGTATAATTAATAACATTTTCTGGGAATAAAAAGCAGGTTTTCGCTACAACAAAATATTCATTCACATTACTGAATATGAAAAATAGCATAACATGCTAATTGTAATGTTGAAAAGTGAAATATACAGTGTCTCACAAAAGTGATGGGACACTTGTGCTTTATAAAAAGAATCTGTAATAAAATAAATAAACAAACATGTGCAAACATTTTTTGGGTGTGTTTCATATCTAAAGTTAGTAACAATTATTACATAACATACATTTTGTCAAAATATTAAAATATTAATTTAGTAAAAATACAATTGTTCAGAACGGAGCAAAAAATGGCTCACATAAGTGATGGGACACTTACTTTTCCATCAAATATTTATCCAAAAATTTTACTTTTTAAAAGGTTTTAATATTTTGTTAGATTTCCTTTTACTTTTAAAACATGATTTAATCTTTTTGGGATGGATTCGACTAATTTTTTGTGATTTCTGGAGTGATTTTACCCCATTCTTCTTGAAGCACCGATTTTAGTTGTTTTGAAGAAATGGTGTGTTTGCGAATTCTTGATTCCAATTATTGCCAAATATTCTCTATGGGATTTAAGTCTGGAGATTGTGGTGGTGTTTTTATTATTTCAGGACAGTTATATAGCAGCCAGAGTCTAACGTTCAGAGCAGTGTGCTTGGGGTCATTGTCCTGGTAGAATTTAAAATCGTTATGAAGGTTCAATTTTCGTGCTGAAAATTTCAAATTTTGCTTTAAAATATCAATATACTTGTACTGATCCATTATACTGTCAATAAAAACAAGATTACAAACTCCAGCGGACGACATACACCCCCATACCATAACTCCTTCTCCACCATGTTTTACTGTTGGTACCAAGTTCTGTTTGCGAAATTCTTCCCTGGGTTTTCTCCACACCAAGATTCTACCGTCAGAACCAAATATATTAAATTTACTCTCATCGGCAAATATAACTTTATTCCAGTAATCAGAATTCTTATTTATGTTGGATTTTGCGAAAGGTAGTCTGAGTTTTCTATTCTTTTCACTTACGAAGAATTTTTTCCTGGCTACTCTACCGTGATATCCAGCAGATCGAATTACCCTTCTAATACTCTCAGGATTAACAATTATTCCATATAATGCTTGTAAATCAGCAGCAACTTTTGAAGCACTATTTCTTGGATTTTTTTTTTAATATTTCGAACGATAATTCGCTTTATTCCATTGGATAGCTTTGATAGTCGGCCAGGTCTTCTTTTATCCTGAATCATATGATTCTTTTTATATCGTTTAATGATATTGAAAACTGTTGAACGACTCAAGTTAACTGTTTCAGCAGTTTTTGTAATAGATTTTCCACGTTCAATATGCAAATTAATAACTAATTTTCGAATTTCAGGCGAAGTTTCTTTTCGTTTAGCATTCATGGCTACACAGAGCTAAAAAACACAAAAATTCCAAAACAAACTGGAGAGAAATACTGCAGACGATTTTATAAATTATTGCCAATTGCTTTTAAGTAAAAATAAAACCCCAAAAAATATTTTTATTGCTTATTTCAGACGATTTTTGTTGCATATATAATGGTGTCCCATCACTTATGTGAGCTATTTTTTGCTCCGTTGTAAACAATTGTATTTTTATTATATTAATATTTTAATATTTTGACAAAATGTATGTTATGTAATAATCTTTACTAAATTTAAATATGAAACACACCCACGAAAAAATGTGTACATGTTTTTTTAATTTATTTGATTAGTTTCCTTTTGTAAAGCACAAGTGTCCCATCACTTATGTGAGACACTGTATTTTCCTCTAGAATTGTTTCCATCGAAAAAAAAAGAACATGATAATATGAGAAATATTTTGATCATTCCCTGCAATTTTTTAAAAATATTTAAAATAAATAAATAATAATAATAAATTAAAAATAAATAAAAATAAAATAATTAATTAAAAAAATTTAAATAATAATAATAATAATAACGACAGATTTACTCTACAACAGAGCATTTTTTTAAAAAAATGCGCGTTTTTTCAATGTCAGACATTCGTTTGGTCGTTTTAAAAGTGGCCAAAGCAACATTTGTCAGAAAAATTGGAAGCAGAAGATTTTCACACAAGTTTCGGAAAAAAATGTCGAAAAAGAAAAAAAAATATACTTTAGAAAACGTTCCATTTGACACCCCTTTCTTTCAAATACCATCTTAATATTTAAAATAAAAGACTTGTTCTTAAAATACCAAGGTGTATTTTGATCCACTCCTCGGCCGCGATCTTTCAAAGTCCATACCATGCAAGATTGCTAGATTGGACTCCACTTTTATGTAGCAATTTCGAGTTCATACCAGAAATTAAGAACAGTACATTATGTGTTATTTAATGAGAAATATTTCGTCATTGTATGAAGAGAAATCTTTTCTTTCGAAACTTCTAGTAAGAAGTTATAATCTCGAAATAAAATTAGAAGCCGAATTGGCAATCCTTATACAACTGTATCTAGAATAACTTCTAGATAATATGGTCCATATGGTCTCTAGAATGCCTTAACCCCTTCGCGATGGGAGTCTTTTATGAAATTTTTAATGTTTTGCCACCAGTTTTAAAAAACAGAAATTTGTGTCTTATCAAATCGAGAAAATGTTCCGATTAAATAAGGCAAATTTTACTGTAAAATTTTACCGGTGGGGATAAAGAGGCATTCTTAAGCCTTTTTGCGGCACGTATACGTGTCGCTCGTCCCCAAGCGGTTAATAAAGGGTTTGTTTTAAAAGTCGGACTAAAACTCCTAAATACTGCAAAATTTCAATTTTTATACAGGCGATTACAAAAAACGTACTTTCAAGAGCGATTTCTTTAAAAACTTAAGTTTAAATTAAGTCGTACCCCAATTTAATACTTTGTCATGTTTTTTTTTTTAAATATTTTTCAAGCATGATTTTTTTTCTATCTGCGTCTAATACAATTACGGAAGATTAATCAGCTTGCTCTTAAAACAATATTATTGCTTCGAGATTGTTTGTTTGCGCGTAATATTCTATAACGTTGTTGCTAAATGAAATTTAAATTTCCCAAATAAATAAATAAAACAGAAATTTAACAAATATGACAATTAACTATGGCAGCTTAGACATTGAAAAATCAGAATGCGAAAGTTTTTTTGCACAATGAAATGCCTAACAATTGATCTCAGGTATGCGACTAATGTGAATGAGCAAAAAACACTTTTTGATGTTATTTGTAAGCAATCTAAGAAAATATACTAAACTTATAAAATATATTAGAGTTTCAAATTAAAACTATCTTTATCCTCGTTCTATAACCCAGGCAGTTTATCAGGCACGATCTATCGGATTAGTTCGGCTTCAGTTGCCTGGAAAGTATTCATAACTAAGTTACCCTGGGGTAATAACGCCACGTTAAGGTTCTACCAATTTTCACGGCTCAGTTTTAGTTTTTATTTTTCAAACAAATATATGATTTGATACAGCAATTCATTGACTATCTATATAAAAAAAATAATTTAACAGATATGTATTCATTATATGTAATGGCGTGATTTCTTGACCAATGCTATTTGGCGTTATTACCCACCTATATGGGTAATAACGCCATGCAAACAAAACTATGAAATAAGATGGAATAATTGCATGTAGATTGCCCAATTCTAAAAATACAAACTCTACAAACTTAGAAATTGACGAATTGCATTCTAAGCTATTGAAAATGTTCAATTTTTTGTGAAGGTGTAAGAAAAATAAAGGTGTGGTGTGGCAGGGGGGATGAGGCAAAAGAATATCAGACCGTGAGCTTCTTTTTACTTAAAAAGGACCACTTAAATAGAATTATTAGAAACATTGCACAGTTTTAACTGTATTTATTTGAATTAGTATTTAGGATGTAGCTCGGCCACTGTAGGGAATCAACCGGGATATTAATGCCAAGGATTGGCGTTATTACCCCGTTATAGTTATTGCGCTGTACATTTTAAATTACAAATTATCTCGAGAAGATATCCAAAATCTTCAACAATATTTTGAAATTCCATGAATGTATTACAAATTTATGTAATTAACAAAGTATTTCCGGATAAAAAAAATAGTCTTCACATCACAAAATGTATCTCGCAAATTTTAGATCAAGCGTTAATTTTAGTTGCTTGTAAAAACAATAAGACCTATAAATGAAACAAATTAACTTGAAGCTGTTTTTTGCGATTTATATGACTCAAAACCCTTCTGCGCAGAGAACATGGGTGTCATTTACCAGATTATTTCATAATTATGCAAAATATTAGCACTTGGCGTTGTTACCCCAACTAGCGTTATTACACCAGACCACCTTAGTTACATTCAAGCCGCAAAATGCATCTAGATTTAAAAAATAAGATACGGTATTGAAACACTACATCAAACTTCTAAGTGCACCTTTTTCGACTGTGTCTTTGTTTCCTTGAATCAGCCGTATTCACTACGCAGCCGGCCGGCGAGCTGAAATTGTTCCTCAAGTTCATATCCACGCAAATTTGTTACATAATTAAAAATTATACATCTATGAGCATCTACTCGTATTTGCAAATTAATGTACTTTGTGCAATGTACTTTTAAACACCTGATGATTGCTTTTAATAACTAATTCGGAACACACATAATTCCCATAAATGTTTTGCGAATTAATTATCCTAGTACTGAAACAGAATTCAACAAACGATTCTGCAAGATTTCCTTTCACCTATACCAATGTCGTCTGTAATCAAATGAACTTTATCCATGACGCAATTTGGACTGCAACTGTTAAGATTTATTAAAATTATGATTTAGGTTCAATAATTAGTTTATATTATCAGAATACTGTAATATGTAGATGTATAACTGCTAAAATGTAAATGAAATCGTTAAACTCACTTTTCTAACAATTATTGGTTCATATAAAAAAATATATATGGACCAATATGAACCAATATATATTTATATATATATATATACATATTTAAAAGTTTATGTTGGTTCATATTGGTCCATTGTCTAAAAATCTAAATTATTTTCAAATGATCCACACATTAATTTTTTTTTTCAGAAATTTCAAAAAGCAATTGGTTATTAAAGTTTTTAAACACGGTCTTGAAATAAATTAGCCATTTTGCCACCTGGAACTTTAAAAAAATATCTGTTTTGTTGTTTTCTAACCTCTTGGAAAATGGTTATCGTTTTTGGTTGTGATTAGACCTTGTGGTGTCCGTATTTTATTTTTTTCCGTTTATAACGTCTGTGATCCTTTAGCTTTTCTTTTTTTTCCGTCCTTGATTCACTAGATTTGTAGGATCTTCTCTTAATGCGACTTACTGGCAAAAGCCAAATTCAAAGATCCCGACCTACGCCCACATCCCGAATAGCCGAATCTCTAGTGGAAACCAGGTTGGGAATAAAAAATCAAAATTAAAACCGGATAAATTTAAAAGAAAAATTAATTAAATCAAAGACACCGAACCGCGGTGTTGCCAGATTGGGGATTTTGTCCCCATTTTGGGGAATTTTGAACTTCCTGGAGAATTTTTTGGGGACATGTTTGGAAACTATGAATGTATTTGGGAAAAACTTGGGTAATTGTTATCACAATTTCAATTTTTACTTTCAGACATTAACCAATACTGGATCTGTCTCGAATTCGATTTTGTTTGGAAAACGAAAATAAAATATAGAAATAATAGTTATAAATCATTCTCGCGGTCGTGCAATTTATATGTACTACAGATTCATCATGATCTGCACTGAGCTATCCCTCGTCTGAATTTTCAGATTTTCTTGTCAATACGGACAGAAATACATTTCATTTAATAGTATAGATTTATACAACAAAATAAAAGCAATTTCATAACTTTTCTTTTTTTGTTTTCATTTTTAGCTTTGAACATACTTGAAAAATTCTGTTGAGATTAAATGTTTTTTTTATTTATTTTTTTTTACATAAATGGGGAATTTTTTCAAAAAAATGCTTGATTTGGGAAAAAATTTGAGTTTAAATTTGTTAAAAATTTTTTATAACGGAAAATTGAAAATTGGGAACTCGTCTTTTTGAGTAGAAATTGCGTTGGGGACTTTTTCTGAAAAAGCCCTGATTTGGGGAAAATTTCAGAAATTTTGGGGAAATTGGCTTTCGACAATCTGGCAACACTGCCGAAACGCGTGACAGGTAGGTTTAAAATTTTAAAGTTGCTAAAAAATCGCAGTTGCGTCGAGCTTATTACTATCAAACCATTAGCTGACCATTTCATTGGTTTAAACTTCAATACGAATCCGGTAAACTTTCCTCATCTGAATCCGAATCTGACATGTCAAATTTATTAGAATTTTCCAAATCCTTGTTATAATTTGTTAAATTATATTTTATTCTATTATTTGTTTATTTATTTTTGTTGTAGTTTTTAGATTAAAAGTTTATTTGTCTCTTAAAGATTTTTGAAAAATAAAGGAGTTTAACTACGAAACTAATTTATTTTTTATAATAACCTCTGCCATATCAATGAAACAGTTCTGATTTTCTCATGGCATATATAGGGTACATTTACTATTTATTCATTTCTTTTTCTAAAGGTCTTGGACTGCATTTTTTATTTGTCTGGTAAAACATTCTATGTTTAAGTATTTTTTCTTTCACGTATTTTCTTTAATCATGAAGATTATTTAGAATGTAAATTTGATCCCTCTGAAATGTAAACAATGTTTGTACTTGAAATTCAGTATATTTTTGTTTGAATAGATGACGAAAAGAATTTTTATACACTTCTTTCCAGAAGATAAAAATATGAAAATATGCAAAAAAGGATGTTTGCTAAATCCCCAAGTTTAATTATTTTTCTGAGAAAATTAGTAGTATAACGCTCTTAAGAATGTTTTAAAATAACAAACTAAACAGTTTTATTTTTTGTGCATATTTTATGTCTGCTTTCATTCTTGATATTTTAAATAGAAAAAAGTTGTATTTTTTGCTTTCTTAATATATGACAACGAAGAAAATATAGCTAAATTTGTTGTTATTTGCTAAAAAGAAAAAAAAAGGAAAAGAGGACATTTTATTTAAAAAAAATATTGGCTGTAATTTTTATCTTCAATTAAAATTAGAGCTACGTAAAAATAAATAAATAAATAAAAATTAAAACTCCTGCCTTGTAAGTAGTAAGATTAATAAATTATTTTTAAATATTGTTTTAACAAATTAGGGACATACCTTTGTGTTTGCGTAATGATAAATTTATTTCAGAATTTTCGAAAAACAGTATGTGTGATCAAAAAGTTCAAATTCACAATTTTTATGCATTAAAATTATAAAAAGAAAATTTTTGAAAGAAATTGTAGCAGGGGTGTAGTGGAAAGTATACGGAGGTATACGCCGTATACCTTCTGGATTTTTTAAAGGCACGTCGTATACCCTCTGTTTCTCAAGAAAGCTTATAATATACATACTCTAGGGTATACCCTCTGCTTAGAGCGTATATCCTCTGTTATTTTTACGAACCTGAATTATAGTACAATTCTTCGTTTCAGGCCGAAAACAAGATCATCAATTTTCGGTTTTGGTTTCGGTCGTTCCTTATTTATATCTATATAAAAAACTTAAAGCGCATAATATGCACAAATCGAATTATCTAAAACACTCAAAATTAAAGTAAATAAATTAAAGTACGAGTTGTATGTTATACTCCCGGATGGAGAAATTGGCTTTTTAACGACAAACGTAGGTTTATCCTCCGCCCTTCTTATCTCATGTTAGTAACTATGGTAACGGTGGAAAAATGATAAGAGGATGCTTGGCCTTGAGAAGCCGATTTTTCTCAAAGAGAGTACAGTGTGAATATGGAAAATAGTCTTCAATCATGTGTCTCTATTACATGTTTCATCTTTTATCAAGAAAAAAAAATGTATCCTGCCATATTGAAAATAATAAGTTTTTGTATGAAAAGAAAGATTCCTGGCTTTCTTTAAAAAATTGGAAACACTAAATGAAAAAAGTCTAGCAATATACATAGTGTAACAAAATATTGATAATGTATATTTTGAAATCAACAAGCACGAATTTCCAAGAATTTCAATGTGTATTCAATAATAAAATATAGGTTCAATATAGTATGTTTTACACTTGAATTCTTCTTTTTGTTTTGCATTAAATAATATTTAAACTTAATGATATGATGATACCTATCCCGTATTTTCCTTGGGAGAAAGCGGTGCGGTAAAGATTTAAAAATTAGTTGCCAGTAACAGTCAATCTGTTGTAGGTTTGTCAGTTTTTTTTAATTCAACCCAAAAATTTCCTATTATATTCTTTTGTCTTTTTAATGACAAAGCATTTCATTATTTTTCAAAGTAAAAAGTTCGTCTTTCAAAATTACTGATGTAATTCAAAATTTTTGAATAACAATAAAACAAGAAAGAAAAAAATCTTCCATCAAGCATAGATTACAAAACGCATTCAAAATGATTTAACAAAGCTACGCCATTTAATAAGTTTAAATATTATATCTAGTTCAACAATATGGAAATGCATTTTCTAACACACAGAAAGTAACTTGTAGCAAATTGTGCAACGTATATCAGTTTTATTATACATAAAATAGTTCAGCATACTTAAAATATGCCATAAGTAATGCCCTTCCCCTCTATACCGTTATGTAATGGCATTCTTTTGTGTGGCCCTGTAAATGAATAATAAATATCCTTGTGTGGCATATTATGTAAAATGTATATGTTAGTGCTCTTCATAAATGCATATCAAGATTTTCATTTCGTTCGATGGATGTAACGACATTAAAAAGGCCCTTGAAACTATTTCATCCCATCGGACGTAATGTAAGCGAATACTTTTGACTGACTTTGTATTTGAACTATATATACTATTTTACTAAACTTTAAAATGACTTAACAAAATTATGCAGCAAATATATATTTAAAATTTCAAAGGATTCGGTTGGGTTGTTTCTTCGGTAGCGATGCATGGATAGACAAAAGAACGGACGGACGGTTCAGACAACGATTATATGTGCTACGTATTTATATAATTACAAACGGACCAAAAAAAAAAAAAAAAAGCTAAATTTAAAAATGCATGTCGAAATTTAAAACGAATTTCTAATAATTATTACTCAAAGGCAGCATTGTAAACGATTTCTTTTGTATAGCCATGTAAATGGATTGGTATTAATGTTCTGTTCCATCGAAATCGCAATGAAATTCAATGATTTATATGAGTTTCAATACATTTTCAATAGTGTAATGTTATTAAAATACTCTGCAAACGATTTTCCCCTATACACCACAATGTAATGGAATTATTTTGGATGCTCCTGTAAACGAACTGTTAAACCCACATACTTCATATACAATACCAAACATGCTTAGGAGACTCTAAATGAAGTTTACCAATTGCATGAAAATCCGAGTATATTTACCGGAGTCAGAGCGTGAACAGACGGATAGACAAACTAAACGCATAATTTTTTTTTCTAAAAAAATAGAGCCTAACTGGCAAAATTGGTTTGTAGCAATTCTGCGTCTATCTAATTATCTGAAGCGAAAAGAGCATTAGGGAGAAGGAGCTTATTGTACCTTAATTCGGAAGCCGATAATTTGTGTTTTTTCTGCTAAACTTTTTGTAGATAGGTATTGAGTAAGCTAAATAAATTTGTTTAATCTAACTCAGTATTTATTTAAAAAAAAATATTAGCAAAATTATGAAGATTGCTTTATCAGATTATGTTTTAATACATTCTTAAAAGAAACAGACGTTTTTACAACAAAGTAGTATTTAATGTTTTCTTAAATAATGTTGACTTTTTGTTCTTTTACCCAACTAAAACCAATATTTCGCCGAAAAAAAATTACAGGAAAAGGTGTTGAAAAAAAGTTATCCTTAAGTACAGGTAAAAAATAAACCAAATATGACCTGAATACGGTACTTGATCAGTTCATTTTAGGGCACATTGTTGCTGTCAGATGCTACTCTGCTTTTATATCAAATTAAGTTAATGTCTTCAGTGATGAAGCTAAATTTTTATGTTTTATTTTAAACCTTTTACTTTTTTTTTCCAGTATTACCAATGTCATTTTTATGTATCTCCTAATAAGGAAAATACCTCTTACTAGGGAACTGCAAGAAGTATAAGTCACCGATTTTGACGAAAGTAGTATCGTTGAAAAGATCTCATCAAGAGCAGTAAAAAACTCCATGGAACTGCCCGTCGCAAATGAGCCGTTATCAAGATATCCGACAATTTATGTTTTTTAACTAGTGCATATTTAATGGGGTGGCCGCAAAAAATTTTAGTCTAGATTTTAACGAAAGTGATATCGTTAAAAAGATATCATGAGGGAGAAAAAACTCAATAGAACTACCCTTCGGAAATGAGTCGTTTTCGAGATATCCTATAATTTATGTCACGTAGCCAGTGCTACTGTTCTAGTTCTTAGTGGGTGACCGCAAAAAATTGGTTTCTCGATTTTGATGAAAATGGTGTCGTTGCAAAGATATCATTGTGAGAAGTAAAAAACTCAATGGAACTAACCATCTGAAATGAGCCGTTTTCGAAATATCCGACAATTTATATCACTTAATGCAGTTTCCCAGCAGTGTGCATTAGAAATGTGACACAAATTGTCGGATATCTGGAAAACGTCTCATTTCCGACTGGTGATTCCATTGGATTTTTTAATCCTCACGATGATATCTTTTGAACGATACCACTTTAGTTAAAATTGAGACTAAAATTTTTTGCGGTTCACCATTAAGTATGCACTAATTACGTGACATAAATTGTCGGATATCTCGATAACGACTCATTTGCGACGGGTAGTTCCATTGAGTTTTTTGCTGCTCTCGATGAGATCTTTCCAACGATCGTAAAATCGGTGATTTAAAATTCTTCCAGTTCCCTAGTTGGTGTAAAAATGAAAACAATCGAAGCATGCAGCAATCGACAGAGTATACTGAAGCACATTTGCTCACGCATAAATTATTTGCCATTGTGTCCACATTATCGAGGTATACAGGGTTGGCACAAATAAATGACCAGATTTCAAAGATTTATAATTACAAAAATATTACACATATTGTAATAGGTGTTTTATAAAAATAAGTGGGTTAGTGTGAACGCAGATCGCACAGAGGGTTTCGTTTAATATCCCCTTCAAAACAATTTATCATTAAATTAATAAACGAAAATTTTCAATAGAATAGTAATCATTTCTTGCGTAAATGGCGGCACAATTATATTTAGGAATGCGAAATTATCCACTATTTTATTTCAAACTAGCAGCCTTCGCCCGCTACGCTGGTCAGTTTTTTTTAAAAGAAACTTGAATCGAAAGAAATTTTTATATCATAGTAATTTTTAGTTTTATATCATATTTTAATCTGTCATCGGTGAAAAGTCAGTCATCTAAACGGAAAGTTCAATGTTAGTCACCAATGAATGACGTAACGGCCAACATGTTAACAGTTTTAATCAAATAAAAATTCATTCAGCGGCAACTTTCAAATAAAGCCAACCTTTTGTAATTGGGTTCATCTGATTTAAAACATCTCCATAAGTAGTCAATTAAAAAACAAAGATTGCTATATTTTATTTATTACAAAATTTCTGAAAAATTATACAACACAATGTAAGTTACATTAAAATCTATCTAGCTTTCCGCCCGCGGCTTCGCCCGCGTGGAATTCGATTATGACAAATGAAATTATGACTTTATGACAAAACTGAGTGGTACACTATATTATATGTTTTCCCTTGTGGAGCAAAAACATGCAGATTTTGGGCACTGGAAACCCGGGAACACGCTACATAGAGCTGACCATACGAAAAACAATGTTTTTCCAAGTGTACTCCAGCAACCCTAGAGTTTGGCCTTGTGCTTTATTAATGGTCATTGCAAATGAAACCCTTATAGGAAATTGTACTCTTTTAAATTGAAATGGGAGGTCTGTTGGAATAATCGGAATCCGAGGAATGAGTACACTTTCACCCTTTGCTGCGCCAGTTAAAATAGTGGCTGTAATAATGTTCCGCCCAAGCTGAGTGACACGCAGCCTGGTACCATTACACAGTCTAGGGGCATCGAGATTACGCATGAGCATCACCGGAACACCTACTTTTAGTTTTAATTTATGAGAAGGCACCCCAGATAATTCCAAAGAATTTAAGAACTCCACAGGATATGAGGTACTATGTTCTGTTTCTATCACTGTGTCTACAGATAAATATTCAGTATTTTCTCCCATAACTTCATTCAAAATATTTTCATTTATTTTAGTGACCGTTTCATTTTTTGGTGCTAATATTGCGCGTTCGCAGAGCCATTGGTCATCATTTACATGATCGTGTAAGTCAGTATAAACTTTTGCTACCAACTCCGATTCGCTGCCCACAACATTACAAAACTCTTCCGTTAAAGTTATCATTCCCTCTGCATCTACTGTCATTTTCCCATCACCGATTTTTAACAATGTTTCCGCGTAATGACCCGATTGAATGTCGTTGAATAATCGCACTCGCATGTTTGTGGTTAATTGAAACTTTATGACATGGTCCCACATCTTGGACGATTTTTGGCAAGCTTTTATTTCATCTGCTGGAGTCCCCCTTTGTATGACTGGCAGTGTTTGCCGGAAGTCACCTGCTAATAAAACTACCAATCCTCCCATTATGCTTTTGCAGTCCCTTATATCCTGCAAAGTCCTATTGAGAGCTTCAATAGCTCCTTTGTGCGACATGGTACACTCATCCCAAACTAACAGATTACACTGGCGCAGCATCGCGGCCCGACCACTATTTTTACTAAAATTGCAGATTGGGGATTCCTCTTGAGCAAGATTTAGAGGCAGTTTCAAAACGCAGCGCGCAGTTCGTCCTCCAGTAAGCAGCGTGGCAGCAATTCCAGAGGAAGCAACGGCTACTGCAATGTTTTTATCCTTTCTGACATGAGCCAGAAGAAGATTCAGCAAAAAAGTTTTTCCAGTGCCCCCCGGAGCATCAAGAAAGAAAAGTGCGCCATTCCCTGACTCTACGTAGCGTGTTACTTCGTCGAATACAGTTTTTTGCTCGGGTAATAATTGTGGGACCATGTCATTTACTTGCTGTTGCAATATAGTAGCATTATAATCTAGCTCTCTGGCGATGTCAGTTACACTTTCTTCTGATCGTTGTGGGCTAGTCATTCCAAATTCACTCAATTTTTTACCGATTATTTCCATAGTTTTATTTTCAATTTTAGTGAGAGCCTCGTTGTAAATAAAATCACTGTACGTGATGTCCGGATGTGTCATCTGCAATCTTTTTAAAATATCTTCTGCCATATCATTTTTATATTTTTCCCATAGCTGTTGAGGATTAGAAACACCGCAGGTTGAGATCAAGGTTGCAAACAACTCTCTTATTTTTGTAGGTGATCTGCACTGAACTGCTTCTATCATGGTTTCCTCCCAATGATTCTCATTCTCCAACAGACCAAGAACTTCACATGCCTCTCTGTATGTTGCGCACTCTTGACCGTTCACAATTTTAAGGTCCCTGTGGCTAGTTGGTCCACGAACATGGTGCAGAAGCATTCTTAAACAAAAACACTCAAAATTGCACACGTGAACAGTATATACACGACCAAGAGCATCCCCTGATTTTACCCCGGGCCAGTTTTCTACTGGGGTGCCTTGAATGCGACGTTTCCACTCTTTTCTAGAGGCATTCCATGTATAGTATCGGGGAACCTCTGAATTCAAAAGGGTTTTTGCAAATGGGTCGATTTGGCAAAGATGGAAAAATGTGGTCAGTGTTGTCTTTGGCGGAGACGCCATCCTATCATGAAAATTGCTTTCATTAAAATACACACGCTGTCCGTTTTCTAAATGCACGGCCAAATGAGTGACAGTGGGGTGCCTTTCATGTAATGGGAATCCTAAAAGTCGCCATGCTGCCTCATTGCTGCTCACATAACGCCCCTGTTGGAAAGCTTGCACTTCGTTTATGACAGACGATCAAGCTTCCTGTATAAAATTGAACACGGCTTGATCGGTTCCTTTGTTAATATATTTACAAATATACTTGATAGCGCGCACGGAACCGCAGGCCTCCACATTTATATGGACATTAAATATTTTACATAAAATTGGCGAGTACGGTACAATGCAACTATTGTCCATAGTTTCAAAAGCTCCGCTGCGGGTTTGGATAGTAACCGTTCGGTCCCCGTCTTCAGGTGATCTTCTTCTGTATAACGAATAGCCCTGTTCATTGTGGATAGTGTCTTTTATAAGTAATCGCGGGTACTTTTTTGTACATTTCCCCTCCTTCATACACGGTGACGTAGAGTTACGAATTCCGCAGGGACCATGCATCATGTTTTTAACCACAGTGTCGTGCAACTCCTTATCTTCTGTAGGATCAGGAATTTCAGCGCTAATCAGATTGTCAATGTGGGTAAGTCGCAATTTCTCCTTGAGCCAAATCAAAATATGAACATGTGGCAGCCCCCTTTTCTGCCATTCGATGGAGTACATATAACAATGCACGTCGCCAAATATTTTACCTTTGGTAATGACACCCATAAGTTTCTGTACTTTTAATCTGAATACTCTCGCTATCAAGTCGTGTCTGTCAATTGGTTTCTGACCTGGCATTAACTCATCGGTTATCTCCTTCCAAGATGGGTTACAGGTGAATGTAACAAAGAGATCGGGACGGCCGTGAACACGTACGTATGCAAAAGCATCTTGCGTATATTCGTGAAAGTAGCGCGGGCTATTGATAAAAGTTAATGGGAGAATAACCATCTTTCCTAAAGCACTGGGATTTACATTGGCATCGTTACTTACTGCATCCTTGCAGGTGAATGTATTGTTCAGCTCGTAATTTTTTTTGGTTAAGAGTTATATAACGGAGGCGCTCGCTTTCGGTTTTAACCCACATGTCCACTAAAAACTGATGGAAAATTTGCCTGAAACGGGGCAGCAAGTTAAAATCATTCTCACGTAACATCATGTGATAAGCATAAAACTTCATACAGGAAACTTTTTTATTAGGCATGGGTTGACCTGTAGTTGGGTTGATTAATGGCAGCTCAAAATAATAACTTTCTTGGCCTTTGCTGAAAATCAAGGGATACTGAAGGGCGTCATAGAACTTGTGAGTATCGGGTACGCGTGTCAAAGTATTATCATGCGCTCGGAGAACGATGTCGCGTGACGAAGAAAAGTCACCACAAACCACTGCAGCAACATCATTGATGAGAGGCGCATTGAATCGTCTCTCGTGTTCTCCGTGCGGAGTGCGATCTGCGTGAATAACCAATTTGTATTGTTTGTGAGGCATGCGGTAAAACGCCGTTTTAAAAGTATTAATAAGTCGATTGTGCTCATGCAACATTCTTTGGATTTTTAGTACGATTTCCCTCTCAACTCCTTGAATGTACTGACATCGCCGATCTGCTTCATTATCTTCATCTCCCATGAAATATATCTGAAGAAATTTATGTTGTTCATTGGCCGCGGGAAGCATAGAACCGATCCTGTGGTAAACTTGGCCCTGGATAGTAAAAGTTGGTGAAAATCCGGGCATGATTATTTCCCGGTCTACCCCGAAAGATGTCATCTGGAAACAGGAATTATATTTTCGAATCCTATTTAAAAAGCGCCGTGACTCATCGGAGTCGTACAAAAGAAGAGTTTTGAGGGGTTCTTCTGGTGCATCCAATGTAGGAATACGTACTTTTCCATTGACGCAACAGAGACCTGCCGTTTCGTCCTTCCATTTAAGGGCATCACAAAACCTACATTTTTTATTCATTAACCCGATGACGACCAAGGAATGGTTTTTGTAATCGATCAAAGGATCGTATTCAAATGCAGTATTATTAAACACAGACCAAGTATTTCTCATAAAAGCTCGACGCCGTTCAGCTTGCATTTCTGCATGCGCGGTTCTTCTCGCCAGAGACTCTTCTGAAGTCTCAGCCATTCTAGAAGATGCCTGTCGTTCAGCTTGCTCCTCTAAACGTTGTTGCGTTTGAAGAGGCGTCTCATTAGCTCTCAAAATAGTTTGTCTTTCTGCTTGCTCCTCTAAACGTTGTTGCGTTTGAAGAGGCGTCTCATTAGCTCTCAAAATAGTTTGTCTTTCTGCTTGCTCCTCTGAACGAAGCTGTGTTTCAAGGGGCGTCTCGTTAGCTCTCAAAACAGCTTGTCTTTCTGCTTGCTCTTCCAAACGTAGCTGCGTTTGAAGAGGTGACTCTAACGCCCTTAGTGCTGTCTGACGTTGAGCCTGTTGCGATAAACGGACTTGAGTAAAAATATCATTCTCAGAAGCCCTCAAAGAAGCTTGGCGAGCGGCTTGCTCCTCAAGTCTTTGCTGGCGCTGAGATGGTAGCTCAGCATCTCTCGAAGCAGCCTGACGCTCTGCTTGTTCGCTCCTTCTTAATTCAGCATGGAGAGACGATTCTTGAGATCGGGCAATTATCATTGCCCGAGTTTTAAATGAGCTGCTCGACAAATTAGATTTACGTTTGCAAGGCATTGTGAAAATATGAGTAAACTATAAACCTAAACTAAACTAAAATCCCAAACTAAACTATAACAATCTGTTTAAATAAACAATTCTGTTTAAATACAATTCTGTTTAAATAAACAGAAAAACACAAATCACATGAACATGAGCATATAAAAATAAAACTGGAAATAAAAATGAATAAAAATAATTGTGAGCGTGAAATATTACAAATTATTGTCTTAAAAACCCTTGAAGCATTTCCTTCCATATTTTAGGTAACTCCATGGAGGCAAATTCATTGCAACGTGATTTGTTCAAATGTTTCAAAATTTTGTTGCAAGTGTTCACGTGATTTGTGTTTTTTCTGTTTATTTCGAGAAACTTCTTTTTATCATTTATTTGCTTTTGAAAATGTTGCCGTAAGAGCAATGAAACATGTCAAGCTATAATCTTTTTATGTTATTTTAATTTATCACTTAAAGCATTTAAATTAAATTCATAAACTATAACAATCTAAACGACGAACAAAGCGACGTAATTACCTATCGAAAAAACAATAACTACTTTAGATATCTACCTAGAAAAAAAGCACTAAACTAACCTAACTATTATACAGCTACTGCACATCGTTACCACGTTTTAAAAACACCCAGCGCCATCTATCGCATTATTTTATCTTGTTTTAAACGACACACAGCGCCATCTCCAATCCATCCATCAAGCAAACTATATTTTTGTTTTCCCTCGGGAATATCAATTTTTTTCGGGATAAAAAGTACTCTATTATTTAATCCGGACCTCTAACTTTACGCCTGCAAAATTTCAAAGCAATCGGTTCAATAGTTACGGCGTGAAAGCGGAACAAACAAACAAACAAACAAACAAACTCACTTTCCGATTTATAATATTAGTAAGAATTAATTAGTATAAGTAAAAAATATTTCTGATTCATTTTAAATATGACGTCATTATTTATCTCGCTCCATTAGCTACTGATATTCATACTCCTTGTATTTTTAACGACTGCTATAAAGTACCTGTTTTATTTCAACTATGACGTCACATTTTCATGAGTGAACCATTTTATTAAAAATATAATTCTTTTTCATTCTTTTTACTTTTAATTTATGTCACCATATTTTACACAAAAATTCCCATTAACTAAACAAATATCCTTGTTAAATGTATTATAAAAAATACACCTTTTATTTTTATTTCAAACATGACGTCATATTTATTTTCTTTTAAATTATTTTATTATAGTTTTTCGCGTGGAAGTTTTCTATTAAAAATTCATTGCCGCTGAAAAATTATTATTCCAATTTTTTATTTTCTTGGCAACAGGAAAGGAAAATGGTTAAATTTTATCTGAAAAATGCCTATTGATTTTGTATGAAAAATAATTAAATTTTGAATTATTAAGGAAAATATTTGAATCCTTCTATAGTAAAAAAAAACTAGCTTTAAAAGGAATGACTCCTGGAATGATGCTGATGTGGAAGATTTCCGGAACTAACGAATCCGGGTTGTCCACTCCTTCCATGAGTGGAATAGACCAATCAGGAAAGGACTCCGTCTATGCATCGCCGTATGGGTTACCATAAAGAGAAGAAAGGTTACCATCGCCAACAATCGCCAAGTTTGTCGCCAACTTGGCGATATATCGCCAAATTTGGCGACCGAAATTAGTTGTCAAAAGTGACGCCAACTTGGCGATAACTGTTATATTTCGCCAAATTTTTAATTTCTGTACAACACCAGTCGTTTGATACATCATTTGAGAGGTTTGCAACTGCTTATTCATATAATGGATGTCTTGTGTGTTATCCCCCATTCTGCTACCCAGGGGGGGACACATTTTTAATTTCTTTACAACACCAGTCGTGTTACACAAGATTTGAAAGGTCTGCAACTGCTTATTCATATTATGGATGTCTTGTGTGTCACCCCCACACTCTGCTCTCCCCAGGGGGGGGGGGGGTCACATTTTTAATTTCTTTACAACACAAATTGTGTGACACATCATTTGAAAGGTCTGCAACTGTTTATTCATTTTATGGATGTCTTGTGTGTCACCCCCACTCTGCCCCCCAGGGGGGCACATTTTTAATTTCTTTACAACACCAGTCCTGTGACACATCATTTGAGAGGTCTGCAGCTGCTTATTCATATTATGGATGTCTTTTGTGTCGCTTCCCACTCTGCCCTCCGGGGAGGCACATTTTTAATTTCTTTACAACACCAGTCGTGTGACACATCATTTGAAAGGTCTGCAACTGCTTATTCATACCATGGGGTATTGGCGAGCGCAGCAAGCAGGGGT
>CAXHSM010000381.1:0-76000 GCA_964019185.1 Maratus speculifer | reverse complement strand
AATAAAATTATGCAATAATTATATATTCTAAATTTCAAACGATTCGGTTGGGTAGTTTTTGCTCTGTTATATGCGGACGGACGGACAAATTGAACGACGACTGTAGGTGCTACGTATTTACATAATTACGAACGCACCTAAAAATGATGTAGTCCATTTAGAAGATGTATAAAATCTGTTTCATTCACTTACACAGTGAACCAAATCTGTGAATAGATCACACATATGGAAAACTTTGTCAAAACATGCTTGGTTCACCGTGGAAGTAGATAAAATAGGTTTTAAGCAACTTCGGTCTATTTTTTTTTTCCTAAAATGGTTTTGGTCTACTATAGTTGTGAGACACTTAATATAGACAGTGGTAATATATTGGTCAATGGTTATTTCTAATCGACGTATAAAATATTGAATAGTCAAGTACAGAGTTTACCTAATATGCTGCGAGGACTTTCAAGAACCAGTTGTCAGAATTTCTATAAAATAATACTTGTCTGATTTAGGGAGAAAAAATCGAGAAGACTATATCAAAAATGTTTGTAAGGTAAGGAGCCAGAAACTTTAATCGCATCTGTAATAAAAATAAAAATAAATAAATAAATATGAAAATCAGAGATATAGCAGAGATATGGGTTTCTTTAGGATATGTAAAAACGGTTTGCTTTACTTTGAAGGCGTGGATTAGTTTTATGAAAAGTACAAAAGCAGACAAAAATGATAGTGACCAAACCATGTGGGTGGTTTCAGGGATAATCTAGAAGTACTTTGATAGATGGAAATCATTCTGCAAAATGGTAATCTTCATTCACAATAAATAAATAAATAAATAAATAAAAGGAACTAAAAGAAAAGAAAAAAGAAAAAAAAACCCTCTAAAATTTCAAAAGCCAAGAAAGAAAAATCAAGCCTTTATATTCTTCAAATTAAACAGCTCTCAACTTCAGAAAACAGCTTCATTTTTTAAAAATATCGCTGACAAAATATTAATGATTTTAAAGAAAGCATTCTTTATAATGGATTTTTACTTCTAAAATATTTTTAAAAAACTAGATCTTCAAGAGGGTGCCAAGAAAATCTGCAAAGGGCGCCGCGTTGGACAGCCCTGATCTAGAGTATACAGTCACTCCAAAAAGTAATGTAACACTTGTAAAACATCAAATGTTACGCTATTTATAAAAATATTAATAACATTAACATCAAAACAACATAAAAAATGAAATGATTTAGCATTTGGTAAACATTATTAGTAAAAAAAAAAAAAAAAAAAAAAAAAAAAAATCCTAAATATTTTTTATTTGCTGTTTTTTCTAGCTTTATAACTATTATACAACCTCAAATAGATCTCAAAAAAGTTTTTGGACGCTTTCGAAATGAGTAAGTTAAAATATATTTATCGCATCAATAAAAATAATTTACTATCAGTATTTTTTTTTTTTTTTTTTTTTTTTTTTTGTATATTTTAAGTATATGTTAAACGTTCATGTTCAGTGTATTTGTGTCTTTCATGTAAGAATGGGGAGAAGCAAATATATTTCTGTAGATGTGCGAAATCTGGTTATAAATCACTGGAAAAATCGGAAAACAGTTCGTCGTATCGGAGAAATTTTAAGATTGCGTAAATCTGATATGTTTAATATTATATCCAGATTCAAAAAAACAAATAATGTTGAAAACAAACAAAGATCAGGGCATCCAAGGATATTTAATGAACGAGAGAGATGGATTGTGAGACAAGTTCACATTAACCCCAGAACTAGCGCCGTTAAATTAAATGGAAACTGAAAAAAAAAAAGAAAGAAGAAGAAGAAGATTGTTGAAACTATCAGAAATATCTTGAGAAAACATCAGTTACATTTCAAGGTATCTAGGAAAAAGCTGTACATTAGCGAAGCAAGCCGATGTGCTAGACCAGGGCTGTCCAACGCGGCGCCCGCGGGCGCCATGGCGCCCTTCAAGGATTTTTTTGGCGCCCTTGTGAAGGTTTCTTGCTATTATACTTTTTAGAAGTAAAATTTCATTATGCAGAATTTTTTCTTTAAAGTCATTCTTATTTCCATTAGAGATGTTTTCAAAGTCTGCGAAAACATATTATAAACCAGAAACATATTTTCACGATTTCTAGTTATTGTTTATAAAGTGTAATAAGGATGTTTAAATTTGGTAATAATTGGAAATAACTATTTTTAAGATTAAGAAGTAACAGAAAAAAAACCCTTTTTCACTTCTCCCCGTCCGCTCCTTTCAAGACACATGTGTTTGGGCATGAAATTACAGCTCTTTATTATTATTATTACTATTATTATTATTATTATTATTATTATTATTATTATTATTATTATTATTAATTATTATTATTATTATTATTTTGTTGTTGTCTCACTATCCTGGCTTTTTTATACAAGGCATAAAAGAGCTTAATTTTTCCTTCTTGACTTTTGAAGTTTTTACTTTTTCTTTTCAATTTCCTTAGAAAAATTAATAAAACAATGCAAAATGGTTTCTGTCTACGAAAGCACTTCCAGACTTTCTCTCTGGAATCAGCCATATGAATTCATCACTATCAAGCTTGTTTTTCTTTTTGAAATTTTTTTAAAGCTAAATTCACTCCTTCAAGATAAGTCAAAATGTATTTTAGCACCCTAAAAGAAATTTAGCAATGTCTTCGATCTTCATGTTTATTTAATTTTACTTTTTATTATTGTTTTTATTATAGACATGTTTAAAATTTTGGTACCTTACCCTACAAACATTTTAACAGAACTTACGTAGAAAAATGTATAATTTGAAAATTTAATACATGTAACTTCATAAACTTAGGTGCCTTTTATCTACTACCTTAAGATTCATCCCCACATCGTTAAGATGTGCATATATACTAATACTACGCAATAATTCTGCCGCATGTTTTGAGTCACATGAAAAATGGCGCCCTTCATTGAGTAACAAGAGCTGAGGTGCGCCCCTGTTTACCAAAAGGTTGGACAGCCCTGTGCTAGACTGACATTTATTTGCTAAAACCTAAGTAAAGCAGCCAGCAGAATTTTGTAATAATGTTCTTTTTGTGGACGAAAGCAAATATAACATTTTCGGATCTGATGGCAAGCAAAAAATTTGGTGCAGATCAAATACAAAATTGTAGACCAAAAATTTACGACCTAATGTAAAATACGGGGATGGCAGCCAAATGGTTTGGGATTGTATGGGGAATTCTGATGTCGGAAACTTAAAACTTATTGATGGCACAATGGACCAACATACCTACCTCGACATTCTTAAACGGAATTTAATTCAAAGAGCAAATAATTGGGAGATGGTCACTCCGGCTCCCCATTGTCTATTGACAAGCATTGTTATGTCCCCCAATCCCTTTTTAAACTTGTCTAAATACGTCTCTTTAGACCTAGACCCCTTCTATGGTAACTAACTAACTTGGCAAACCTTATTGGCGATTTTCAAAAAAAAAAAAATTTTGGCAAAGAAATCTTATGTTTATGTAATATATGAATATGGTAGATTTTGAGTTTGGATCGGATTTTAGATTCAGATCAAAATTTTAAGTGTCTCATTAAACATGAATTTCGTAAACCGGAAAATCTTTTAACTATATAATTAGATATAGACAAAAATGCTTTTTCAATGCGTTGTAATTTTTTATACTTTATAAACCGGCTAATAGGAAAGTAAAAAATTAAGTAAAATCAAATGGAAAAAGTTATAAAATATATATTAAGTTATAGATTATTAAAAAAAACTAGTTTTCATTGCCGTAATATATCTTAACCCTTTAGTGCATAATGTTGCCTATTGGCAACAAATTAAATTTTCTCACCTTATCATTTATTTACCGTTGTTTCTTAAGTAACTTTATACTTTGCGTATTCATTCTGATCCTATAATAGGTTTAATTCATTAAGTATACCATAAGTGATGATATTTTTTTATAACTTACAAATAAAAAGAAACTTGTTAAGCTTTCCATTTTCCTAGCCATAGATGGATTTCTTACAAAAGTAAAAACATATTTAAAATGCAAAAATTCTTTTTCAAAATAAAGGTTTTAAAAATTATTCTCATAATGTAACTGGTCTTTACATATTTTCTTTCACATGAAATTTTAAACAATTATCTCAATTTTGCGAAATTGCTTGTTTACTGTGTTAGACAAACTTAGAACTCTGTTATAACAACCCAATCTTGAGATCCCTTCACCACCATTAAAATAAAATAACGTTAAGGTGGACTTATAATTTGTCCTTTAAAAGAAATAAAAAATTAAATGTCAAATCATAATGCTTTTGTTTAAATCTAACATATTATTTTTTTTTTTAATAAACTGATTACAGCTTACTTACCCCTCCCCCCCTCTTCCTCGACTTTTTGGTTGACTTTTTTTCGCGTTCTGTCGCAAAAATTGATTCAAAATTTTAACTTCGACCTCCGCAGCTGAAAGTTTCATTGTTTTTATAGGAAATGAAAAACGCTATTCGTTTTTTTTTTTTTTTTTTTTTTTTTTTTTGTATGAAAATAACACTACATATGAAAATTCTTTTATTAATGAATAAAAGTAAATTTGAGACTTTTTCAAAAAAATTCAATGTAGATTTGACAGTAGCTTTTATTACTGAAAAATACTTACAGATTAGAATTATTCATTTTTTGTATTTTATAAATGGCAAAAAAAAAAAAGCATGATTTAAGATGAATTATCCGAAAAGGTATTATTACATATTTGGTTATATATGCAGGAGCTAAATAACATTATTACATTCATATGAGTCTGTGCATAATATTTTTGAAAGGGTAAATTTAATATTATACATATATTTTTACTTAACTTGACATTCATATAAAGGTGGAATTTTATAGTTAGTTTTTCACTCACTTTCTGATATATTAAAGATCTAGAAATTACATATAGCTAGTTTTACATTCCCGATTACAAACTATTTTTAAAATTTTGGAATATAATAGTACATAATTTTGATTAAATGGTAGGAAAATAGCATAGAAATATGCCAGAGTAACAACATCAGCCAGAGTAGCTAAATTTTCCCATTTGCCATCGCCATCATTTCCTTAAAAAATTTATATATATATATATACATAAAGAATAACTGTAAATTAATGAAGAAAGACTTACATCGGATCAATTTTTTGAAGTCATTTTTCATTTTTGAGGCATAAAATAAACTCACAGAGAATTTGAAGACATCTCTCAAGCAAATAACAAAGATTTTTAATAAAGATTCCTTTAATTTGGAATTTTATTCTTAAAGTGTTAGCAATAGGAAACTTTGAAAAGGGTGCCAAAAAAAATTTCAGAGGGCGCAATGGCCTCCTCGGGCGCCGCATTGGACTGTCCTGAATTAGACAGTTTATCTTTCAATGACCGATCTAACAGGGTTCGGTATATATATGCATATATCTATATCTATATCTATCTATCTATCTATCTATATATATATATATGCTATATATATATATATAGCATATGTATATTATATTCATATGCATATTATACATGTGCATATATATTATATATATATGCATATGTATATATATATATATACATATGCATATATATATTTACCATAATATATACCATGATGTATATCCAACTTTTATTTTCAAAATATCAAGAAGTTTGATATTTTTTATATAATTTAATTTATATTCAAAATATTCTGTCTAATACTTTTTATATTTTTAATCAAAACAAATGTAAAAATTTTTTAATCATTTTTAATTTTGTCATTCTGTAGATAAAAAGCTTTTGCTACGGAAATGGTTTCTACCCCCCCCCCCCCCAACCAACAAAAAAAAGTTACGTTTTACTTCTGAAGCTGAATTCTTAAATGTAGGATCAATAATAATGTGGGGATGCAATATTTACTTAGAAAAGGTATTGAAAGATGAACTGTCTAATTAGATAAGTTATTTAAATATCCATTGGAAATAATCTTTACTGGTTTTAGTTTTGTTCAATTTAAATTGCACAACAAATTAAAAAATGAAAAAAAAGACACGCATACATTTTGTTTTGATGTTTTTCAATTTGTATTTCAAATTTTGTTGCATAAAACGTAACATTTTTTTAAAATTTCATACTAAATCCTATTTTTTTTTTTTTTTAAGCAAATTGTGACAATTTTCAACTAATTTTCTTACATAAGTTAAAAAAAAGGCGCTTAGAAGATTGCTTTGTTAAGTTTTCATGCTAAATTTATTTATTTATTTTTTTTTTAGTTTTTAATTTAAATTAGGTCCGAAAATATTTATAATGTTTAATAAGTTTAATACTTTTAAACTATCAAATATGTACCAAAGATATCGGATATTTTTTTTATATTTTTGAAAATATATTTACTAAACCTGAAATTAATATTGCTATCACAAAATTGTAGGTTCTCTATTGAAAAATTCAGTTTCAATCATGTAAAAAAAGAAAAAAAAACTTTCTTAAGCTATAAAAGCATTTCCAGAATTAAAAATATTCTTTGTCCACTGAATGACACAGTCAATAAAAATTGAAAAATATAATTGCACATATTTTGACTGGAAATATTTAATTTATTTGTCTCTAAATTTCATGGTATATCCTGGGAGGTCATTTGATTTTTCAGAATATCGTGAGTATTAAATGCATTTACGAATGAACGTTATACTTCATAAATGTAAGAGAATTTATCGATTTTGTTTTTAGATCAAATAAGAAAAAATCACTAAAATATTAAAAAGATTTTAGTATTTTGTTATGATTTAAACCTTTTTATTTTTAAAACTCTTCAAACATATATTAGAGTTAAAATTTAAAAAAAAAAAATTTTTTTCCTGTAAATAACATATTTCACGAAACATATGCAGAGATTTTCTCCGAGATATTAAAATTTTCAGATTTCATTATAATCTATACAGATATCTGTGGTTTACAACAAAATAATTTATCTTTATTTGCAATTTTGTATTTAAAAGTATAATATGATGGAAATTTTCAGAAGTTCTAAAATAAAAGAAAGAACTCTAATTTATACACCATTTCTTTTAATTTTACTCTTGATCCTGGCAATTTTATCGTTAACATTGAGGGTAATTTCATTCCATTAAAAATTATGTAGAAATCCCAGACTAAATGTAGTTTATCATCTTTATTTAACTGGTACTTTTTAAAGTTAATATAATATATATATTCTTTTTTCATGGGGGAAATTTTTTCTAAAATAAAAGTACTTGACAAGTACAATTTTGTTTTAAACAATAAGATATTGGATTGTACGAAAGTTATTTAAATCCTCTTAAAGCTTAATGAGTGATGTTAAATGTGCATTTCTAAATTTATACTTAGATTGAGTTAGAATTAGTTTATAGCAATTATTTTGAAAATTTTCATTGTTTGAAGAGATACGAATCCCGCTCCATTTTGTAAAGAATAAACTGCTTAAAAAAAGTGGATTTTTTTTAGCATCGTGACACCCATTCCAATATCATAATAATAATAATAATTTTTATTATTATTTGTTTGTTTGCAATAAATTCGTTTTCTCATGCATAATAGTATTTTTACAATTTCGTTTTTATGCATTGATGAAATATATTAAAGTTTAAAGTTTTAGTTTTCACAAAGAAAAAAAAGAAAACTTTTTCTGTTTAATTGCATGTAAAACTTTTAATATTTAGATGTTTACAAAATATATTAATTTCTTAAAGTGATTTTTGTTTTATTGGAAAATTCTTCACACCTCTTTAAAAAAAAATGTCGCCAAATAGTAAGATAAAGTAGCAAAATGTAGTTAGGATTTTTCCTTGGATAACTTATACATTTCACCCCTTTTTTTAATCCTTTACACAAAAGAGGTAGGAGAAATCCTTATCTAACTTTTCTTGTCAATCTTTAAGATGAGTCCTATTCATTAAAACTAAATGGGCCCATTGAGCATGTTTGGGATTATGTTCAGCAAAAAATCTATGAGCATCCTATTTCTAATAAGCAAGATTTAAGAAAGTATCTAGTCGAAGAATGGGCCAAAATCAATCCATCCCTTTCCGCAAAGTTAGTAAAATCTATGCCAAATAGACTATGAGAGGTCATAAAGCATAAATGGTATAGCCCAACAAGATATTAACTATCTATTTCTTAATATTTTATTGATTTATTGGATAGTGTCCCTTTTTGTACTTTTTTGAGAAATTTTTTTGACATTCTTTCACTTTATGTATTAACCATATTTGCAGTAAAATATGCATCGTGTTTTAGTTATTATGATTTGCATTCATCAAAGTACGATATACAATTTTCTCTTTTTTTCCTTTGCATATATCAGTTATATAGAAAATAAAGTTTTGTACAATTGTATCATATCCTTATACTTTTTTCAATGACTATAGGTTAGACTCCTGTATGGGGTCATATAACTCGATTTTGTCAAAATATACTCGACCCGCGGTTGTGCGGAATTTATGCTAATATTTTTTGTTTCAGGTTGAGTCCAGGTCGGACTGAGTGTGAAAGTTTCGAGTTCGGATCGATTTCGAACTGTATTTTGACTCTTACAAATCGGGGCTGATTTCTCGAAATTCCGATTTCCCTGTGTACTTATCAAATAAAAAAAGATGTATTTAATAATAATGAATGCATATGCATTCCTTTTTATATTAAATATATAAAATTCATTAGAGATATAAATGAAGACTACTTTTGCATAATTGTGTAAAGTTCATATTAATTTTCTATCAATTTGGATTCATGACGGGTTCAGGAGTTGGATTCAGGAAAGTTTCTGTTTGGTTCTGATCGGTTTCGGGTTGGGTTTTGACTCTTTCTAGTAGGACTGGCCTTAATTGATTTTCCTTTATATTTTCAATGAAAAAAACTACATATTTAATATAAACAAATGTATATGTTTTCAACATGAATGAAAAAATCGGCAGGACGCTTAAATGGTTAAAATACCTATTAATTTTCTTCTACTTCTGGCTCGACTTGAAATGTGTTGGATTTGGTCCGGGTTTTGGAATCACAAAATTTCTTTTTCTTCGGTTTCGGTTCGGATTTCAGGTTGACTTTAAGTTGAATTTTCTTACAAGACTAAAATGACGATTCTCAAAGTACAGGTTACGACCCACTGATAAACCGTGGGTTATATTTTGGTGGATCAAAGATGGATGGGTCAAGACACGAAAAATACATGATTTTTACATTTCGTAAAATTATAAAATATGATCTGCTACAGTAGTTTGAAAAATAAATACAGAAAAATCTTTCTGTAAAATGCAACTAGAAATCAAAATTAAAAAGTTTCAAACCTTACATGGATATTTTATCGTTGAAGCAAAATATCATAAAATGCATACACCTTTAAGTTCTAATTTCCATGATAAATTTGTTATTAAATGCTTTTGTTTCAATTAGAGGAGAGTTTTATTGTGTCATTATTCCACTTCCGCATTAGGTATACCTATAATTAATTATTTTTGGTCAAATGCTTTGCGCAAAAATTCATCTCTTCGATAATCTATATAAAGTTTTGGAACGTAAAAAAATTACGGGCAAATGATCCACCGGACATGAACCCCGAAACCCCATAGAACAAAAGATCCACCAGACAAAACATATTCTTATACTGTTGCTGTTACAATAATATTCAATTCAAGCATTGATTTACTGTTAAATATATGATATTTTACTAAATTTAACAGTAATCCAAGTAAAAAAAAATTCAAATCTTGCATAAATCGCAGAATATTTGTTTTATGAAAAAAAAAATATAGTAATTTCATGATTATGTTAAGATATGCAAATTAATTATATAACCCTTATTGTAATCTATATGGTATGCTTCAAAATATAAACATAATATTCAATTATATATATATACATATAGAGATATTAATTAGGCATCTATGTTTTTTTCGGCGAGAGAGAGAGAAAACTGCAAAAATTCATCTCAAAAACTGTCCAGCCGCATTTTGATTCAAAATTTTGCAACATACAGAGAATCAGAATATAAATCGCAGATATGGATTTTTTTTTTTTTTTTTTTTTTTTTTTTTTTTTTCAAATTTCTCCTCTTTCTTGTACACACACCTGAAGGGCTTGATAGATGTATCTTGGAATCTATCACGAGTTTAGAAGATAAAATTCTGGCAAGATATTTCTAAGAATATATTAATCAGATCGAATATATATATGTATATATATATATACAGTCGAGTCTCTATATAACGAAATCCATTGTTCCAGGAAAAAATTTGTTATATAGAAAAATTTGTTACATGGAGAATGACATAAAAATTCTTTTTATATCTGTGAATTTTGAATAATTTTTTTTTTTTTTTTTTGAGGTGTTTATTATGAATTTGAAATTTTTAACTATAAATATTAATCTAAATATATTGTATTTCTTAATTATTTAAACAGTTGTAAAAAAGAGAACTGGCATTTATTTGAAAGTATAATAAAAATTACATAAGAAAAAAAATATATATATTAATTTTTGGCGAAGAAATCCGTAAATTTTTGCTATTTTGATTTCAAAATTGTTACAGTCTAGTAAAAATGTTCACATTTAAACAAATACTGAAAATTGTATGTTGTATTCTGCGTGATGACTTTACTCTTGTTGTACGTTTCCGATGTCATGCTCAGTGTCACTCTCACAATCATTTCATCTCATCGAGAAGATTGTTGAAAGGTTAATGGGAGGGGGGGGGGTGAATTTGATGAACTTAAAGAACAAAGAGATTCAAGGTAGAGAAGTGACATAAAAAACTAACATAGAACGATAAATCAGGAATAAGTGATGGAAAATTGATTCTATGCAATTTCAAAGGTTTTTTAAAACTGAATAAATAAAGAACGTTTTATGAAAAAATTCGTTATATGGAGATAGATATTTCGCTAAATAGAGACTGCTTTTAATGTAATCAAGGGAAAGGGGGACCGTTCCTATTAAAAATTCGTTATAAAGAGAAATTCGATACATGGAGTTTCGTTAAAGAGAGACTCTACTGTATATATATACCGGGTGTCCCAAAAATGACTGATAGATTTTAAAATTCAATAACTTGCAAACGGTGATAGCTATTTAAAATTTTTTTTGCAGGAGGGTTATGTATAATGTCAGGAGTTTTTTTACCGCAATTTTTTACTTTAGTTCGAATTTCAAACAATAGGTGGCGTTGACGGCGATTGAAGGCCAGGTGATCACTGCTGAGAGAAGCGTCGACCTGGCCTTCAATCGCCGTCAGCGCCACGTATTGTTTGAAATTCGAACTAAAATAAAAAATTACGGTAAAAAACTCCTGCCATTATACATAACCCTCCTGCAAAAAAAATTTAAATAGCTGTCACCATTTGCAAGTTTTTGAATTTTAAAATCCATCAGTCAATTTTGGGACACCCGGTATATATATATAGATAGATATTGTTTATTTTTTTCATTTTGTATTCCTGCTTCAGTACGCGGAGACAGCTTTCAAGGTCAAAACTGATACCGAAACGTGTCTGGAAACTTAATAATTTTTTATTTATTTAAATTTTTTTTGTTGTTGTTATTGTTTGCAAATTGGCTTGCCTTGTCCCTTTGGAAAGGGTAGGGAGGACTTTAAGAACATATCTCGGAATCTGTTACGAGATAAATTTAATCAATCAATTGATAAATCAGATAAAATTCTTATCAGATATTTTTTAAGAATATAAAAATCAGATCGCATGTTTTATTATTACTATTATTATTATTATTATTTGCTCTCGATTCCCAATGAATGCAAGGGATGTAAGATTTACCACGGTTTTCCTGATAAAACTTTACAAAATGTAGGTTCTCAATACAAAACATCAGAAATGGATTTTTTTATCTACCCCAACCCCCTCGAAAGTGAAAGGACACAAAATCTATCACAGTATTTATGATAAAACTTTCAAATTCTATACATTGAGAATCTGCAATTTACAAATGTTCATTAGAGAGGCCATAATAGATTCTAGGTCCACTTCATATTGTTACATTTTTTCAAACTATCTTGCCAAAATTTTATTTTCTAAAATCGTAATCGATTTTGAAATACGTTTTTGAAGCTTATTTATTCCCTATAGAGGACAAAAATCGGTAAATTAAAAAAAAAATTACCTGATTTTACTATTATTATTATTATGATTATGATTCTCTTCATGTTACAAAAGTTTGTCAATGTGGGACTGAAAGTATTTGGCATATATTTTTGCGACCTCCCCCCAGAAAGCGAAGATGCTGGATTTCAAAAAAATATTTGTATCTATTGTTCTAAAGTTTGCCATCTTGATTGTCACCAGAATTATAAATAAATATAATTATTTTTATTATATAAAAACACCCTACGAATAATGTAAGATTCTCAAGATTATTCATTTGAACTAATTTTTAATTTAGCAAAGTATTAAGCATTTAACAGTAAATTTATATTTGAAAGAGTATTGTAACTATAAGTACACGTGCGTTTTTGCCTGTGGAGGCTTTTGCCCTGGATCGACAGCTTTAAGTTCCCATATTTTAGTGCTTAGTGGGCAAAGAAAATGCTTCAAACAGTAAGGTATATCCCACCGTAATACAATATGGGAACCGCTGATATAGAATATCTTTTTCTGTTAATTAATTTTCTGTTTACTGAAGATTTTCCTGTACATTGAATAAATACCACATTTTGTGTGCATTTATTTATTACAGTGATAACATGTTAAATATTTTTCCAAGAATCTTTTAACATGTGCTGCGTGTTTTATTTTTATTTTAATAATAGTTCCATTCAGCTTTCATTTTTTATACTATTTATATAATCAAATCTTGATAGTTTTATTATTATTATTATTTTATTTTGTAGCTATTGAAACACTCTGACTCTGGAAATTGCAACTCCATGTAATCATTAGTAACAACTTTAATGTTCATATTAGAGTTAGCTTTAAAATTATGTTTCATGTAATAATTAATCATGAATTAAATGTTACATTTGTATATTTTATATAAATGGGAATGAAGAGAAAATTGCCATTTCCATCCAAATTTTCCAAAATGAAAAAATAAAATACATGTATGTTATTAAATACTTTTTATTTCTATCCCCCCCCCCCCATACAAAACTGTTGAAATAATCTTTAAAAACAGAAAAGAAAAGAAACAAGTAATAAATTGCACGTCAAACGTAGCGAATGCGGTGCTTTCTTATTATAACGAAATTTTAAAAATATTCACATTTTGATGTAATAGTATAAAGTATAATAGCCGAAATATTTTGTGTGACCCTGTAAATACTATCTGATATCTATTATACAGCAAATAACTTATAGTAAATTTCAGCAACGTATTTTAATTTCATAAAATATGAAGTAGATTAATATAATTAAAACGCGCCCCAAATTTAGTTTCTCCCTCATACTATTATGCAATGGAATACTCTTTTGCGGCCCTGTAAATTAATAAAAAATATTTTTTTGTACCACAGATTGTACAGAATGTATATTTTAGTATATACTTCATAGATGCATATCGATTTTATTATGTTCGAAAGAATGCAATAGAATTAAAATACACTTGAAACCTTTTTCCCCATTGACCGTAATGTTAAAGGAATACTTTTGATTGTCTCTGTAATTAAACTATACATCGGATTTTCATAAAATTTGAGATGACTCCCTAAAATTATAAAAAAATTATATAATTTAAATTTCAAACAATTAGGTCGAGTAGCTTTTGCTCTGTTATATGCGGACAAACGGATTTACATAATTACGAACGCACCTAAAAAAGAAAGAATAGAATGGAATTTCGAATTCAAATGACTGTGTGAAATGCAAATTACTGATTACATAAATTCATAATGTTAACTCTTTATCTACGGAATTATTGATAAAGAACTTGCTTCATCTTAATAATTTTTTTTCTTTAATATCTAAAGGCATACTGAAATTTTTAAATATTAATATTGTGAAATTTAGCTATGTTTTTTCACATTAAAACTGATTAAATAAATCTGTAGTTATAACTTTTTTGTAAAATATTTACAATAAAACTGATTAAATAAATCTGTAGATATAACTTTTTTTGTAAAATATTTACAAAAATAATCAGATTAATTACCTCAAAATACTCTTATGGAAATATCACAATTTCTATAAAAACAGTGTAGTTAAATATACACTGCTCAAAACAATTAAAGGATATTGCAGTTATAGGTGGATTTTGTATGTGGGAAACTTTTTAGCTGTTTGATACATGGTCGACAGACATAGTAGGTTATATGAGAATAAATTACACATGTTTGGCAGAAAAAAATGCATTTTATTGCGCATTTGTGTACAAAAGGAAAAAAACACAATTTGTGATTATGAGAAAAAAAGAATAAGAAAAGGTGTTTTCTTCAGATAAAATCATTTTCAGTAGGGGGTATGGTTTCCACGGGCGGCCAGCAACGTTGATCACCTTTGAGGCATGGACTCAAGGAGGCTATTAATGACGAGTTGGGGTATTCTGCCCCACTCTTCCAGAAGAGCTCTTTCCAGTTCTTGGAGAGTTTGTGGGGGTTGTTGGCGGCCAGAAACTCGTCTTCCTAGAGCGTCCCAAACGTGCTCGATTGGATTCATGTCTGGAGAACACGCTGGCCATTCCATTCGAACGATTTCTTCCTCTAAAAGGAAATCCTCCACCAGGTTTGCACGATGTGGCCTGCAGTTATCGCCCATTAAAATGAAGTTATCTCCGATTGCTGCAGCGTAAGGGACTACAATAGGTCTGAAGATCTCATACCTATATCGGCGATCAGTCAGAGATCCATTTCGAATGATGTAGAGGTCAGTGCGCCCGTCAATGGAGATGCCACCATACACCAACACTCCTCCACCGCCAAATCTGACACTTTCGTGCACGAACACAGGATTATTCCTACTGCCGAGGTCCCTCCAGATGAAAATACGCCTATTATCCGGATGCACAGATAAACGGGACTCGTCAGAAAACAGAATATTGCTCCATTCATTTCTCCTCCAGTTGACATGCTCGGCTTCCACTCCCTGCGGTCGCGATGATGCCTTGATGTTAATCTAACACATACCATCGGTCGGCGAGCATACAGACCTACAGCATGGAGCCGGTTTCGGACAGTCTGAGTTAAAATCGTGGTGCCTGTAGCCGAGCGAAGGTGTTGTTGAAGAAGAGTAGCGTTCATGTTTCGGTGTCTCCGAGCTGTTAACGCTAAATACCGATCTTCATTGGGCGTTGTTGCCCATCTACGACCTCGCCCTGGTCTTCGGCCTGCACATCCACTCTCCAAAAAACGGTTCCAGATCCTGGAAATGACACTTTGTGACACTCCAATGGCTTGCGCTACTTCGGCTTGAGTTTGGCCCCCTTCTAACCTACCAACAATTCTCCAAGCTTCTGAATCTGTCAAATGACTTCGCTGAGACATCGTACTCTTCGAAACAGAGCAATAACTGAATGCCGATCATCCTTGTCTTCATTCTCTTTTATCCAGTTGAAAGTCAAATTTCATTCGCTGCCGCTGAAACGACGTTTTTGACGTGAACTCAAAATCTGCATACTCCACAGTTTGAAAACCAGAAAAATTTGCATTTGTGATTCTCTTCTTCTATTTTCGGCAAAAAAAATTTCGTTTATATCTTTATTTTACATAAAACTTCAAATATCCTTTAATTGTTTTGAGCAGTGTATTACGATCTTTTCTGTAAATTGAATAACTTTTACTGTCTAAATTAGTTCATATAACATTCTTTTAAAAAGAAAAGCTATGTAAATGATTTAGAAAATTACTACTTTTGAAAAAATTTAGCTTCGATTGTTTCTCTACACTTTCTAAATTTGATCGAGTAGATTGTGTAGAAAGAAAAACAAACTTATATTAATAGACATAATATATAAATTTCATCTCAAATTTTCATAAGTCGTATTTAAAAGTACCATTAGTGCATAAAGTGCCCATTTGCTTAAGGCTCCTGTCCCTGGCCGACGAAGCTCTCGCGAGCTAATGCCATTCCTATAAGAAGGTTCTTTTTTCTTATATTAGGTTTGCATTTCGACATTTTAAGTTTAATTTTATTATTATTATTATTATTATTATTATTATTATTATTATTATTATTATTATTATTATTATTATTATTATTCTTGCATTGGATAATTGAGGTGCTTGCCAATATGGAGCTTTTTTTTTTACTTTTTTGATTATGGTTGCAGATATTTTTTAAAAAGGCACTTTTACTTTTGAAACCGGTTTTGAAAGTGAAATTAACTTTATAAAAATTATTTGCATTCCAAATCGAAAACATAAAAAAAAGAGCAATGTCGGCATTCGCTTAAACTATGCAATGTAAAAATAAATAAATAAATAAATAAATAAATTAAAAAAATTAAAATTTAAAAATGTCGAAAGGCAAAGCAGATATTAGAATATAACCTCCCCATAGGAATAGCATTGGCTCGAGAGCGCTTCATCGGCCTGGGACAGGAGCCTTAAATACAATTTATGAAAATTTCTTTGTTTCCCTCTATTCTTTCAAATTTCGTAAAACCTAAAAATCCTTTTTTTTTTCCTCCTAGAAATGCGACACTGATATCTCTTTCCATGGCGATTTTTTCTCCCTTTCTAAAAAACACTGACACCTTCTCTAACAGAAATCATCTTTGATAAACGAAAAAGGAGCTGCTGAATACAAGAGCTTCATTGACTCTTTGGAAAATTTGACAAGACAGTGCTTTGATAGCAGTCCAGGGCCGCCAGACTCATCCTCTATCGAGCCTCTAGAAAAACTGAGGGAAAAAAAGTTAACAAGAAGGGTATAATAGCGTTACAAGATCTCCTTAATCTGTTCTTTTGAGGGGAAATCGTAAATTAATTTGCCATATCAGATTTAAATGAGATCTAATTGCTCGCGCGTGAGGATAACATTGATGCAAAATGGAGGAGAAAGCCGAGTGTGGTCCAATTGTGTTTCAGTTGCTGTGTGATATTGGATATTTTTTATTAACTCGAAGAACTATTTATTCTTCATTCATTTAGAAACAGTAAATAACAGTAAAATCATTAAGTTTGTATTTTTAAGGTAAATTCAAAGGAAATTAAAATATTAAATAAATCTGATTTAGCATTCTCTCATCATTTCTATTTGACGAGATATTATTTACATATAAGAAGTCAGATAGTGATGTTGATGCCAAAAAGATGGAATAAATTCATAATACAGGTTTATAGAGTTTGAAGCTATGCTTCAGAATATATTGCATCCTTATTTTAAAAGTGGCATAACACAAAAATCTTCGTATTTCAGAAAATGTAAAAAACTGTTTCCGGGCTGTAGGGTCAATGTCCATCTTGTAAACACAACTGCTACCTGGTAGCGGAATTTTCAGTACACTTAGTACTTTAGGTGATTGGTAGAATAAAAGTAAATTGGTAAAAAACAAGTAAAATGGCAGCCATAGGTCAAAAAACCCAATTTTTCAGTTGTGAAACTTTTGAAGCAAGGGTGAGATATTTGTGAGATTGCAAAAAAAATACCCATGGAACAATAAATACTCAAGTTGAGAAAGTATTAATGGTAGTATTAATAGAGTACGAAACTAGAATTAACTCCTGATCAAATAAAAATAAAAATTTAGATGAAAATTTTTCTTAAGTGAGCTTAAGTGAGAAAATTTTCCTTGACCCATAAAAATAGTTTTTAGAGATCCTTCCCATCTTTCTCTTTCCAGAGTAATCTCATCATTTAATTTATCTATCTTCATTGTCTTTTTCGAACAGAAATTTCTCATGTCATCCTTTTTCTGCCCCTCCTACGTTGAACTTCCGGACTCTACCCTCATAGCATGCATGGTCACAGTGACGTCACTGTGAGTCACTGTGGTCACATCACATCTGTGATCAAAATGCCACCACTCAGTGACGTCACTTTGTGACTGAGATGTGAAAATCTTTAGAAAATTACAAAAAGTCTTCAAAACATGTTATTTACTTTAAAAAATACTTTTGTCACAACGTCGCTTTTGTCACAGTTTTGTCACTATGTTAATGTCAAAGTAGTCACAAATGACACATTTTTCACAAATGTGTCACACCGTGACTTCACAAAGTGGTCACAATGTGACGTAACAAAAAAGCTCTAAAACGGTCATAATGACTTCACAATTTCAGTCACTGTGACTTCACATCGACGTCACGTGACGTCACATCGACAATCAATGGTCACAAAGTCACAGTGTGACTTCACAACGACGTCGCAGTGACGTCACCATGCCTTACGGGTAAAGACGATTTCAGGAAGGCGTTTTTCTTCCATTCTGCGGACATATCCATGCCACCAAAGCTTGTTGTACTCAACTGTATTAATGAAATCATGTTTGACCTGCATAGTTTCACGTATTCTTTTATTGTTTTTTTTTTCCTTCCGACCGAGGTTTTTCAAATGGAGGTTCGATAGAGAGGAACTTCTGTTTTTAGACGGATATTTAATGCCCATGTCTCTGTGCCATACTTAAAATGTTAAAATAGAAATAAAGCCTTTTTGCAAAAATGTTTAAAGATAGAAAACCAACGAATATGAATGCACAAATAAAGTATGAAAATGTAGCAAACAGCTGTTTCGAATCTACTATCGAGATTCTTCATCAGTGCAAAACTCAGTGAGCTAGAAAAAGCAAAACTGAGCTAAACTTAGCTCAGTAACTGACACAGTAATAAAACTATCTAAACTATTAGTCAATGAGCGACAAGATATTTTGAAATACATATTGATTATAGTCAATTAGTCGAACACAACCTAATTATTTTCTGGAGTAGGTTTGTCTTCGTTAACACTAGGTAAAATCATTATGATCAAGATGTTGATTGATCAATGACCAATGCAGAGTTCTTGAATACCTTGAACTATTAAAAGTTTTGCTTTAGTTTGAGCCAAATTTTGGTGCTCAGAAGATGCCACCATAAGATCGTAAAATCTCGCAGCAACATTTAAAGCTTTCTACTTCAACCTCGTCCCAACTATTGGAACTATGCTTCAACAGAAGCTCCAAATATTGGTTCAAGGTACAGTGGCAGCTATTGAACACGAAAATTTGGTTCAATTTAGCACAAGATTTTTAACAGTGTACGTAAGTCGCGATGCTAGCGTGCAATTTATATCGAAACCGATGAGTCAATATCCGGGTTGCTTAGCGGATGTAGCAAGGGTGAACTTTTTTTAACAAAGTTGTTGCAGAGGCAATGGATATATGCAAGCAAACACTCGAGGAAGAGGGAAAAGCCGATGTAATGTAATGTAAAGGCAAAAGGACATAATGAAATATACAGAATATTGCTGAAAAGTGTAGGTAAAAAGTGCAGTCTTCAAGAAAAAAAAAATGTATGAATGAACCTATCAAAAATAAAAGGACTAAATTGTCATAAACAGAGACGGACTCGTCACATTGCTAGGAAAATCTTATGACTAATAAGATTTACTTCATGAATTCTCACAACCAGAAATCGGAAATTAATTTCGGCCGTGTCAAATTTAAATGAGGTCTAATTGCTCGCGTGTGAAGACAGGACGGATGACAAATGATGTCATTAATTCTTGTCTCAGGGGAATGTAATTCATTTTTTTAGAAGCCACGTGTTTTTGTTTATTCTTTATTTATGATGACAGACATTTTTGCAAAATGCACTAACTATAGAATGTATCAAACGCCTTAATTATACTCTACTTTCTGCTTTTTTTTCTCTCTATTTTATTTCCGTTCTTGGAAATTCTGTAGGTTGAAAAAATATCATAACATTAAAAATTTAGTTTTTTATTTTATTTCTATATGTCAAAGGGAAAGATGAGGAAAGTAAATCAGAATAGTTAGTTAAATTTCTTACTTAACAGTTTAGTATCGAAGTATCGAAATGAATATATTCTTTTAACTCCTTCAAAAGGAACATCATCATAAAATGCACATTCGTGAAAATGTAATATATCATATTTTTACAAAATCTTCTCTAAAACTTTCCGCACTAAGCTTGAATATCACGAATTTTTTTATATGTTGTTGAAGTTCACCACAAAAAATTCTATTCCGATTAAAATCACGATCAGTAGCATCAATAGCTTGTTTGTAAACCCATATAAGTACATTTTAATAATATTATATTATTTCAAATATTAAAAAAGTATATATTAAGCGTCAAGTAAAACACTTTGTAAAATCACCGTAAAATGAAAATAAAGTAGGACGCGTTTCGAGCTACAACAGCTCGTCATCAGCTAAACCAACGCACGTCCGTAAGGGCACAGAGTCGAAATAAAATGGAAGAAAGAGGGAGGAGCTTACAAAGAGTGCGACAGGTGGCGCTAGCTGAAAAAGCCCAGGTGGAAGAGAAAAGTGGAGATAAAGTGAAAGAAAGAGGGAGGAAATCACAAAGAGTGCGACAAGTAGTGCTAGTTGAAAAAGTCCAGGTGAAAGAGAAAAGTGGAGATAAAGAGAAAGAAAGAGGGGGGAAATTACAAAGAGTGCGAAAAGTGGCGCTAACTGAAAGAGCCCAGGTGGAAGAGAAAAACGAAGCCAAAATAATAAAAGCGAGAGAAAAAGATGGAAAAGAATTTCTTATTCTTTATTTTATTTATTTATTTATTAAATTTTAATTATTTATTTATTAAATTTTAATTATTTATTTATTTTATTTACTATTTTTACTATTATTATTATTTTTATTTATTTATTTATTTATTTTTCAATCTTTTTCTCTCTTTTTTATTATTTTGGATTCATTTTTCTCTTCCACCTGGGCTCTTTCAGCTAGCGCCACCTATCGCACTCTTTGTAATTTCCTCCCTCTTTCTTTCACTTTATCTTGACTTTTCTCTTCCACCTGGGCTTTTTCAGCTAGCGTCACCTGTCGCACTCTTTGTAATCTCCTCCCTCTTTCTTTCACTTTATCTCGACTCTGTGCCCTTATGGACTCGTGTTGGTTTAGCTGATGACGAGCTGTTATTGATGTAGCTCGAAACGCGTCCTACTTTATTTTCATTTTATGGTGATTTTACAAAGTGTTTTACTTTATTTATTAATTGTCACAAGTGTTCACGGTGTTTTTTCACTATATATTAAGCGATTGATTATTATTGATTTACATTACATGCTGTCTATAACATAACTTCGGAAAGTATAATATGCGAGCTATTACCGAGAATGGTGTAGAATTGAATAAGAGTTTTCTAGATCACCACATACCTTTTTGTGATATTTAGGATCATAGCTACATCACTATGACCCTAAGTCCAAACGACAGTACTCACATCTGATCCACTGACACAGATCTAGTATCAGAAGCTCCAAACAAGTCTTGCCCCTCATCCTTCCTTTAAAAACCCTTAAAAATAGATCCTTAAAACTTCACCCCTCCCACCAAAAATATGTCGCCATACCAACTACAGCTCTTAAATTGAGTATATAGGCATCTAAAACATTAGGTTTCGATTTTCCACATTAACAACTGCAATACAAATATTTTATGTACACTAAGGAAAATAATATCTTTAGCACGTTTACTAAATATTTTTATTTCAATAATTATTTATTGAACCACTTTTGTAGATTGATAATTTTCGATGTCAAATGCAGCTATTTTGAATTTCCTTTTCTTTTTTATTTAAATTTAAAAATCTCATGTCTTATGTATTTATCCGAAAATCGCACTGTCTTTGCGTTTGAAATTACTGAATTTTTATTTCTCTTGTGACTTTTGAATCACTTTGTATCTATTATTTCTTTTAAAGACCTACTTTAGATTTTTTTTTTAGGTCTTTTTGAGAATGGAAGATGAATTTTTGTTAAGTCATCCACATTAAAATAGCCATTTGTTTTAGGTATTCGTGATTTTTTACAAAAAAGTATTTGGAAATTTCAAGCTCTGGTATCTGGAATTTTCTAAAAACGATGAAATAAGCTCAAAAACACATATAAAGCAATGTATCAACTTATGTGACACTGTGTCAACTTGAATGCTTGGATAATATAGCTCTTCAAATTATAAACTCATTTTAAATAAATTTGAATAAGTACATTATGATATATATTTTTGATATTAAAAATAACAAATGCAACTTTGGACAAAAATTATAAATATTTGAAAGCAGATCTTACATTGTCGACAAATCCATGAGTGGTCCATATTGGGAAAAGGAATTTAATGAAGAACATTATTTTTATTGGTGGACAGGAATTTTCAAAGAATTTTAGCAGAAAAGAGCAGGTGGGTGTGAGAGCTTTTAAAAATTATAATGCTTTATAAGTTATATATACATATGTTGTTCTAACACCGATTGAATAACAGCAGTTTTAATAATCGGCTAGCGTATAAGAAATAAGCGTATGATACATCAGTACAGTCCTTAAAATAAATTGTGTAACGAAAATTTTTATGTTGTGTTAAGAAGAATTTTTTATTACTATTTTTGTATTTTAGCAGACCCACCTGGCTAACATAATTTTACTTTTTCCATCACTTACTTTAAATATGCATCGTTTTACGGTATGAAAACTATGACTTTGCATTAAAAATAATTAAATATCTTAGCTTAAAAAACAAGTCGAAAATTATAGTCAAACGTGGGAAAGGTGATGCGTTTGTATTATAACTAATTTTATGAATATTCAAATCTTGGTGCGATAACTGTTGCTCTCTCACGCAAAAATACAAAATGAATACAAAATTTATTAGTATTACGTATATTAAATTCAGTAATACGAAAATAATAGGACGCCATCTTAAATAAAATGTAATCACCATGGTAACCTAGAATTATTACATATCTTGGTTATACACTATCGTGACCGGCCACTTGCGATTTTAGATATTTTGTTAAATATCTAGAAAAATACATAAAGGAATTATCCTGAAACTCCAGGTGTGTAAGCATAATAGTACAAGTCATATATATCACCGTGAAGATTTTTCCCCGAAACTCCATATCAGACTGTCAACAAATTGAAAATAAACGAATATCTTTTGGATAACGTTGTCATAATTAATATAGCAAAAGCGTCCAAACTGTAGATTATGATTAAGCGACTTATTGTAATAAACTATGTTCATTTTTGTGTAGATAGTATATATACTCGTAAAGAAATTAAGTTTTTTTATAAAAAAAAAAAAAAAAAGTCAAAAATTTTTTTTATATAATTTGCAGTGTTCTTAAGGGGTCTCCAGGACTTTTAAAGCTTCCAAATTTTCGAAATTGCAATTTTTTTATATGTTAAACTGCTAACTTTTCTGAACATTTTTATATAATTGTTTTCACGAAATTCTCATTAGAACAAAAGTTATGTGTTTTAGAATTTTATCCGCTCAATAGCTGAAGCGGCGTTTTCGAAACTTGAAAGTCATTTTTCTCCAAATTACATTTTTGGTCATAGCGCGCACGATATCTCAAAATCCTGTAAGTATTTTTACATAAAATTTTCAAAATATATATTTCATGTTAATCTGTATAAATTGAACCAAAAAAATTTTTTTTTTTTATTGTTTACAAAAAAAAAAAAAAAAAAAAAAAAAAAAAAAAAAAAAAAAAAAAAAAAAAAAAGTTTATTTTTTAGGTGATTATTTTGTTGAAATTTTCAAAATTGTCTATCAGTTAAATATACCTTTGTATTAAAAATAGAAATTTTTTTAAATATAAATTTATTTAAGTTCAAGATATTTATTACAATCTGACGTATAAGTAGAGACCGAAATTTCCATTCTAGTTGCAATATTTATTTTGTAATCGTGCGCGTAAGCTGTTATATCGATTTTCTGCTCGTCAAATGTCCCACAGTTTGGAGCGCTCTGTAAATGCCAATTCTGCATCTTGCAATTTTTAAAAGGCATAAAATGAAAGAACGTACTTATATCTTTCATCTCAACAAGAAATTGTGTTTTAATATCATAAACATTTTAAGATATTTAATATTCAAGATGGTCTCTTTCTTTTTTTTTTTTTTTTTTTCAATTTTTCCGATTTTAAGAGTCCTGAGACCCCTTAATATAAAAAAAAAAGTAATATAAAAAACAGCTTTCTACACAATACCCTGTAATCAGAATTGAAAAATAATAAAAATTGTATGAAAAATGAGCAAGTTTACTAAATAATTTTTCACTGCACATGCGTCGAAGCTATCAAACTTTCATTTGCCTATTGTATTGGCTGAATGTATAGAGTAACTTTTGTGAAAATCTCAAACCATAGCTTGAAAATTCTGAAAGGTGATCGTCGATAAAATAAGCTCAAAATCCGTTATTCTCAAAATGAAGCAAAAAAATGAGGCGCTGTAACCATATATCCATTGATATATGGATACAGCGATATACAATATGACATGTACTACTATATATGTATTACAACCCCTAATTTTTTTGCTTCATTTTGGGAACAACTGATTTTCAGTTTATTATATCGATGATAATTCTCAGAATTTTCGAGCTATGTTTTTAAGATTTTTACAATAGTTTCATTATATATTTTGTAACACATTATACAACATGATCATTTTTAGAATTTTCAAGCTATGTTTCTGAGACCTTCAAAAAAGTTGCTCTTTATAATAGTTAACACAATATGAACATGAAAATTTCATGGCTTTGACGCAAGCGCCATGAAAAATTATTTAGTAAAACTGTTCATTTTTCATACATTTTTGTTTTATTATTTTTTAATTCTGATTATCTTTACAAATATTATAAAAAGGAAAGATTTCATTGTTTGTTTGTTTGTTTGAATTGAATAGGCTCCGAAACTACTTGACGGATTTGAAAAATTATTTCACCGTTGGAAAGCTACACTATTTCCGGTGAACATAAGGCTATAGTCGCCGCTTAAAAGATCAAAATAAAACGCCTGATAAACGGATCAAAAGCAATTTGAGAAATTAAAAGTTACCTGAAAAAAAAAGCATTTTAAACTTTTTAGTCCGACCTGATATTAAAGCGTGTGTTTTAATTTTTTAAACTATTTAGCAATTACTAAAAAAGGAAAAGAAACGCTGAAACGCGAATTAATTAAAATTTTTAAAAAAATCACAAAACAAATGTTTTGAGTTTTCAAAAAGTTGTAACATCTAGTAAATATTTGAAAGAGTAGTAAGCATCGAATATGGGGCGGAGGATTTTTTTTTTTTTTTTTTTAGGGGGAGCGGTCAAGTACTTAAAATTATAACGTTTTCTACCATTTCAAATGCGGACTTTTCTCTAAGCCCAGGGATAAATATTACTTATTTAATATAAAACTTTCAGAAAGATTATAACACTAATATAGATTTTAAAGAGTAGGGGAAGCAATAATTACTTTTGGAAGAATGTGATCAAATATTTAAAACCGTACCTTATAGATGCGGATTTTTCAGAGCCCAGAGACAAATACAAAAGTACTTACCCCTATTTTCGAATAATAATTTCATTAAATATTTTTCTTAAGTCCAAAAACAGTTTTGTTGAGTTCGCCCTTTGGTGGTGAAATGCAAAACTAAAAGATTCCAGAACCCCCACCCTTTTTTTTCTTGCCGTGCGTGCACAGCACTTCTGCTAAACAGTGCCGTAGACAGCGGGGATTCGGTACGAGATTGAGTCTTTTTATGACATTTTGCAATGTAAATTTCAGATTTGTTTTAGAATATAATTATGGGTCTGGGCAACGCCGAGCGGTTTAGCTAATAATTTTATAGTTCTGGTATTATATAGAATGTTATTTGTCATATTTTCGAAAAATAACATATTTATGATAAGAATTCTGCAAATTATAAGCAAAAAATATGAAAAAAAAATTGGGGCTGTGTTTACAAAAACCTTAATTTCTCTACGAGTATACATGCTATCCACATAAAAATTAACACTGTTTACTATAATAAACCATTTAATCATAATCTATACTGTTCCGCTCTTGACAAGGTTATCCAAAATATATTCGTTGTTTTTCAATTTGTTGACGGTTTCCTATGGCGTTTCGGTAAAAAAACTTCACGGAAGTGTGTGATCTATGTATATACACCTAGAGTTTCAGGATAACTCATCATGTGTGTTTTCTAGATATTTAACAAAATGTCTAAAATTGCAAATAGCCGGTCATTTTTGGTCATATAGTGTATTATTGAATTAATTATGTATGGTATGATGTAATAGAATGAAGAAAACTTTTATTAATATCTTTTTAAATTTTGATTCGATTTTTAAAAAAAAAAATGAAATTACTCGATGAAATATTGCAAAGATGATTTACATATAATAAATTTCAAACCATTCAGCTGGGTAATTTTTGCGCTGTTACGTACAGACAGACGGGCGGTCCAGATAACGACTATAGCATGTACCGGGTGTCTCAAAAATGACTGATGGATTTTAAAATTCAATAACTTGCAAACAGTGACAGCTATTTAAAAAAATTTTGCAGGTGGGTTATGTATAATGTCAGGAGTTTTTTACCGTAATTTTTTATTTTAGTTCGAAATTCAAACAATAGGTGGCGCTGACGGCGATAGAAGACCAGGTGATCAGTGCTGAGTAAAGCGTCGACCTGGCCTTCAATCGCCGTCACCGCCACCTATTGTTTGAATTTCGAACTAAAATAAAAAATTACGGTAAAAAAAACTCCTGGCATTATACATAACCCACCTGCAAAAACTTTTTAAATAGCTGTCACCGTTTGCAAGTTATTGAATTTCAAAATCCATCAGTCATTTTTGGGACACCCGGTATGTAATTATGAACGCATTTAAGAAAGATATATAACCTAAAAATTTCGTTTTCCACTAGATCCCGTGGTTCACACTTACAAAGGAGAAACGTTAACATTAAAGCCTTTTTGGCCATAAAAGGTTATATAAGGCCATAAAAGGCTTTTATCCATCTGTCGGAAAATTCTTCTCCCGGAATTTAATTTAGTCGTCAGAAATTTTTCTTCATCTGTATAGTTTTTAAAAATTAATATAAATTTCAAATTATTAAAATGTTTTATTTATTTTTTAATCAATTCCCTACTCTATGCAGAGGTAAAAATATAAAGTTGGATGGGTGACATTATCTGTACAGAAAAGAAAATTGCAATTCTGGATGTATAAAAGACGAGACAGTGAACATCATAAACAACATTCTTTAATTTTCAATGCATTCATTTGAAAGTTGTCCAGCTTATTAACATGCTGAGTGCCAAGTCAGTCACTTGTCACTGACGCTGAATTTTACGTTTTCGGCCCCGTCAGTCACCTGTGACAGATACCTCTAAAATATATTATAAGAAACTAAAATATTTGTATTCTTTTAAGTAATTATTGAAAATTTATTTGATGTTTATGTATTATCATATATTATGATGTCAATCACCGGTGATTCACGGTACCCAAACGGAAAGTTCAGTGTCAGTCACAATAGCACTCAACATGTTAATGGCATACTCAAGGCAATGTTCAAAGTTTAGTGCTAAAATAATATTTTTTCAATTATTCAATTTTTAGGATTTCAAAGTAACCAATACTTGCTACATTTTAAAATGTCCCAAGCACATTTCTTTTGTATAAATGAGGACAATATTTATTAAAGGGTTACTTTTTATGTGACAACGTGAGTTTCAAAACTCGCTTTATCCAGAAAATCAAATTTTCAGAGATCGCGGAAAAGCTCTGACTGCGTTCATTGATTTTCATGATTTTATAATGATAGAAATACAGGGTAAAACTAGTTCCCTTTGTTGTTGTTTTCTTGATTTTATTTTTATTTATTTATTTATTTATTTATTTGATTCGATTCCTTAAATTTTGGATAGGGCGAATTTTCATATATAGTCATTCAGGGTAACTATAAACCATCGGGTGTAACTTTGAACCACGCCCTAATTCTCAATGTTTTTGACCTCAGAAGACTAAATAAACTCCAGAAGTGTGCATTGTTGGCAAGGTTATTACATAAACTGGGATTACTACTCTTTGTTTCAGAAAATGAATTAGCAACACTATGCTCAATTAATTGCATCATCCAATTATTTTTGTGAAGTACTATTTTCAAGTTAATTTCGAATACTTTTTTGAAGTTGTTGTAATCCAATTAAATAATCCTAATTATTTATTTATTAATAGTTAATGAAATGCAAAATATGAAGACAGTACCGATTTATTTTCAGGGTAACTTTCAGCAGGCTCAAAGTTATTCTGATGTTTATAATTTACTGATTTTAGATGCTACTGTCAAAAATTCCCCACATTTACACCTTTTATATATATATATATATATATATATATATATATATGCCGAAAGCGTGTATTAGATATAACATATAAATACTTTTAAAAATATGTGTAAAATTCATGAAATTCATTTAAAGGCGTTATTTGGTGCGGAGTTACTCAAAATTGATTTTTTATGCATTCGACATTTTTTATTCTTGTTTGAATAATACTAGTACTAGTATATATTACTGTAACTATGAATATATTATTGAGTTAAAACATTGAAAATTGTTTTACATTGCATTTTTATGTTTCATATGAACAATAAATAGCTCTTTTTTATTTTTAAATATCCATGGTTCTCTTATGCATAACATTTGTTGTGATATCAAAAATTATACAAATCTTGTGATGTTGGGAAATATAAGTTAGGAGTCTTTATATATTTGAAAACATATTTTGGGGTTCAAAGTTGTCCTTACTATAATACTTTTTTTTTTATGAATTATTTTAGATGATATTTATAAAATGGTGTAGAATTACCCTAAACGGCTACGTAACTTTGAACCAGATAAAAATTCATTTTTTATTGCTTTTATCATTATTATTCCTTAATTTTTGATAGTCATTCAATAAATCAGGATCAGTTCTTCTCTTTTATGTTCCTAGTTGAATATAATATATATATATTCTTAATCTTCTTCACAAAATTCTTAAAATAAGAGTGTGACATACAAAAATAAAGAAAATGTGAATCAAAGTTACCCTCAATGACTATATTACAATGACAGTTGGCATGGATTGTAAAAATTCGCTAAATGCATAAGATTTTTTAAGGTTTTGTTTTTTCTAAAAAAGTAGCTACATATTTTCAACACTAAAATGACCTTTTAATGTTGAGATTTATTTATTATTGTACAGAACAGAGGATATAAAGCGCAAATTTCAAAAGAATCGGATAATTAAGAAGGCGTATGAAACACTTTAAAAGTTTCAAATGCGCAAAATTTTCAGTTCTAAAAAAAAAAGAAAAGAAAAGAAAAGAAAGCATAAATTACATATTTTTTAGAATAGAAGAAAAGGCGAAGAAGCACAAGAACTAAAAAAATTGTTTTGCATCCGATAAAATTGAGCATCTAGTTCCATAACTCCCCCATTTAACAAAAAAAAAAAAAAAAAAAAAAAAAAAAATCAGTTTTTTAGTTTAATTTTGTGATTCTGAATTCGCTGGTTTCTTCAATTATCATAAAATCCTATAGCTGTCAAAGAAGGTTGGAAGAAAGAGAAAAATTTGATTCTTGGTCTAGGCAAAGACTGACCCCCCCCCCCCCCCTCTTCTTCAGACCATCCCCTGAATTCATCATGGAATTGTTTAGAAAGAAAACGGAATGGATATTTATAAAATAGCTTTAAAATAATTTATTTATAACGATTGAAGTTTACAAGAGTAATGTGGACAAATTTTAAAACAATAATAAATAAAAAAAATGTATATGTTTTATATAATTTGGGGGGATTCTTGTTTTTCTATAGTTTCCGAAAAAAAAAAAAAATCTATCAAGAGTATTTAGTGCTGCCATCTATTACCATTATTTGTTACTATACCTTACATAATGGCCTCATTTACTCCGTTTCTTTTGTTCTGTCATGAAAGATAACGGAGCCCGACAAAATGAACATAAGCCATGCACAAGCCATTTGCTAAGCTGTTCCATTTAGGTTTATTTTGATTCGTTTTCTCATAACCTCCCGCGGGGTTGGGTGTGAAAATAAATGATGTGGAAAAAAGTTACGTTGAAAGTTCACATGTGTTAGCTGCTCGGTCGCAGACATTTAGCCGACAACCAAATCACCGACAAGACAATTAGCATACAGAAAATAGTCGACAGGACGTTTTGCCGACAAGTACATTTAGCAGACACGTACATTTAGTCGACAGGACATTTGGCCGAAACGTACATTTAGCCGACAGGGCATTTGGCCGAAACGTACATTTAGCCGACAGGACATTTGGCCGAAATGGACATTTAGCAGACAGACAATTGGACGACAGGCAATTGGCCGAACTTAACATTTAGCCGACAGGACATTTAGCCGACAAGACAATTAGCCGACAAGACGATTAGCCGACAGGACATTTAACCGACAGGTCGATTAGCCGACAGGACATTTAACCGACAGGTCGATTAGCCGACAAGACAATTAGCCGACAAGACGATTAGCCGACAGGACATTTAACCGACAGGTCAATTAGCCGACAAGACGATTAGCCGACAGGACATTTAACCGACAGGTCGATTAGCCGACAGGACATTTAACCGACAGGTCGATTGGTCGACAGGACATTTAACCGACAGGACATTTAACCGACAAGACGATTTGCCGACAGGACGTTTAACCGATTTAACCGACAAGACGATTTGCCGACAGGGCATTTAATCGACAGGACGATTTACTATTAGATTACCGATAGGCAGTAATTAGGTTATAGTTAGTTTATAGTTAGGTCATGGCAAGATTATAGTTACTTTATAGAACCGTTACGGATAGGTTACAATTCAGTTACGGTGGTAATAGTAAGCTTTAAATTTGGTCACGGTTAGATTAAAACTAAATTATGGTTAGATTGCTGGTAGATTATTCTTATACTGCAATATTAGGTTATATTTAGGCTATAGTTGGGTCCTGGTTACGTTACATATAGGATATGGTTACGCCACTGTTATATTACTCTTTGGTAACAATTAGGTTACGGTTAGCTTACGGTTAGCTTACAGTTATGCTACTATTAGGTTATGATTAGGTTATGAACAGGTAAAAGTTTGATAACAATTAAGTTCCGGTTACGTTATAATTTGATTACAGTTAAGTCACGGTATGTTACAATTAAGTTATCGTTACGCCACTGTAAAATAATTTTTAAGTAACAATTAGGTTTCAGTTTGCTTAAAGTTATGTTATTGATAGTTTATGGTTAGGTTATGCATAGGTAAAGGCTTGTTAACAGTTAAGTTCCGGTAGGTTGTAATAGGTTACAATTTGGTTGCAGTTACACCACAGATAGGTTACGTTTCCTTCTATAGTAAAAAAAAAAAAAATTGCCTTAAAAGGAATGACTCCTGGAATGATACTGATGTGTAAGGTTTCCAGAAATAACGCGTCCGAGTAAACCACTCTTTTCATGAGTCGAATAGACCAATTGGGAAAGGGCTCCGTCTGTGCATCGCCAAGCGATTCCAACCGGGATTGCAAAGCAATAGCGAACGGAATCGCGAAGCGATGCCATGGGGTATTGGCGAGCGCAGCAAGCAGGGATAGCCTACAACTTAGAATCGCTAAGCGATTACGCGGGGGGGTTAGCGAGCGAAGCGAGCAGGGGGGCGGAGCCCCCTATAGTTTAAAATATCTGTAACTGCTCATTCCAATTATGCATGTTTGGAGCGCAGCACCCCCCCCCCCCCCCCAAAGGGGAACATAAATTTTTATCCGCAACACTCGTGTTGCATATCTTTAGAAAGGTCTGAAACTGCCTTTTCCTATTATGGATGTCTTGTGTGTCCCCCTCCGCTCTGCCCCCCAGGGGGGGCACATTTTTAATTTCTTTACAACACCAGCTGTGTGACACATCATTTGAAAGGTCTGTAACTGCTTATTCATATCATGGATGTCTTGTATGTCACTCCCCACTCTGCCCCCCAGGGGGGCACATTTTTAATTTCTTTACAACACCAGTCGTGTGACACATCATTTGAAAGGTCTGCAACTGCTTATTCATATTATGGATGTCTTGTATGTCACCCCCCACTCTGCCCCCTAGGGGGGATATTTTTAATTTCTTTACAACACCAGTCATGTGACACATCATTTGAAAGGTCTGTAACTGCCTTTTCATATTATGGATGTCTTGTGTGTCACCCCCGACTCACATTTTTAATTTCTTTACAACACCAGCTGTGTGACACATCATTTGAAAGGTCTGCAACTGCTTATTCATATTATGGATGTCTTGTGTGTCTGCCCCCCTCAGGGGGGGGCACATTTTTAATTTCTTTACAACACCAGTCTTGTGACACATCATTTGAAAGGTCTGCAACTGTTTATTCATATTATGGATGTCTTGCGTGTCACCCCTTCTCTGCCCCCCCAGGAGGAGGACATTTTTAATTTCTTTACAACACCAGTTGTGTGACACATCATTTGAAAGATCTGCACTTGCTTATTCATATTATGGATGTCTTGTGTGTCACTCCCTCCCCTCTACCCCCCAGGGGGGCACATTTTTAATTTCTTTACAACACCAGTCGTGCGACACATCATTTCAAAGGTCTGCAACTGCTTCTTCATATTATGGATGTCTTGTGTGTCACCCCCCTCTCTGCCCCCCAGGGGGGCACATTTTTAATTTCTTTCCAACACCAGTCGTGTGACACATCATTTGAAAGGTCTGCAACTGCTTATTCATATTATGGATGTCTTGCGTGTCACCCCTTCTCTGCCCCCCCCAGGAGGAGGACGTTTTTTATTTCTTTACAACACCAGTCGTGTGACACATCATTTGAAAGGTCTGCAACTCCTTATTCATACCATGGGTTATTGGCGAGGGCAGCAAGTAGGGGCAGCCTACAACTTGGAATCGCGAAGCGATTACGCGGGGGATTGGCGAGCGTAGCGATTTTACAGCTTCGTTACCTGTTAAGTTATTGTTAGTTTATGTATAAATAACGGTTCGATTACGATAAATTTCCGGTTAGGTAATAATTAGGTTACAGTTAGACCATAATCCCGTTAGAATTAGGTTATGGTTACGCCATTGCTAAATAACTTTTATGTAACAAATGGGTTATGGTTAACTCACAGTTAAGTTACTATTAGGTTATGGTTAGGTTACGTACAGGTAACTTTTCGATTACAGTTAAATTTCGGTTAGGTTATAATTAGGTACATTTTGGGAAGGAGGAATACCCCCATTCCCCGCTTTATATTTAATCAATGAACACCCAAAATTAATAATAAAACATAAAGGCGCCTCATCAGAATGATCGTGTATCTAAAATGTGAATGAAACCTGATAATTATGCATGAAAAGCCCACTTATCTAAATTAAAGGGAGGTTAATCCCCCATCCCCTTTTATGCTTATCCAGTGAATTCCAAATACTAATGAAGGAAGCGCCTTAAGAGAATAAACCTGTATCTAAAATTTGAAGTAAATCGGATATTTTTATCATGAATTATCGCGTTCCGTACACTACATACATACACACATATATACATTACTACAGAAGCGGCGGGCACAGAAGCTCTCAGGTTTTGAAAGTCTGCGAGCTAAAAATTCACTTTTTGTTACCACTTTAGTTTTTAGCACTTACCGTAATTTCGGGTGTATAAGCCGCAGATCAAACAATTCTTTTTCGACCCAGAATTTTTTAAGAAGCAAATATAACTAGTTTGATCGCCGTAAATATCACTAAATAAGATTTCTGGGTCCAAAAAAGAATTGTTTGATCCACGGCTTATGCACCCGAAATAACGGTATTTATTGATAAGTTCAACATTTATCAATTCCTTGTCACTTTTTTTCTGGTCACTTTTATCGCTCTTACTTGTTACATATTTTTTTTCCCAGACAGTTTTTTGCTTTTACCACATTGGACAATAAATTTGTTTTTAATTTATTATACAAATTTCTAAAAGCATACTATACAAATACTCTGAATAGCTTTGAGCTGTTTATTTGGTTTACTATTTTATTATACTGTACTTTTCCAGTTTGTTACCAATTATATTCTTCTCTCCCCTCCCCTCTCTCCTTCAATAAAAGTCCCTGTTTTCTTGATTATAATCCTATTCCAATGGGACCTTTTTTGACGTTCTTCCCATATAATTTGCTTACCAAATAAACATTGATTTTATATATACTACTATTGGTAAGCGCCATTTATGGTCATTAATAAAACATTTGGGCTTTTTTCCATTTCAAACCTTTCATTCTTTGTTTAAAGTCACGATAATTAGGCTTATTTGTATAAGCTGTATTTTAAAATTTCCAGTCGTTTACAACCAAACGTACTGAGTTATAATATTATGAATTTTATAAAATTTAGGAGCCTATCTACATTAACGAATCCCACGTGTTTTATTTGTATTTGTCAAGGATATACGCTTGAAAAGGCATGCTAAAATACTTTTAAACTTATTTCTTCAAAGAATATATTCAGCAATTTAAAAACAATGATCCACGAGAATTTTGTGCTATTATTTTATTTATATATGTGTATGCAGGAAAAATAATACACTTGTTATTGTTACAATAAGGTATCAAGCTTGAGAAATATCATAAAACTAAATAAATATAAAAGTCTTTGCAGAATCAGTAAATGGAAACAGAGGCGTGTGTAGAGAAAACTGCGCCGGGAAAAAATCTCAACTTGGCGCCACTCCCCCCGAACTTTTTCTTCGGACAAACTGAAAAAAAATGACACTGGTAGTATAAATTTGGTGCTCCCTAAATTTCTGTGCGCGGAGCGCCCCCCCCCCCCCTCCTTTCGCACGGCGATGATTTGAAATGAATTAGAAGAGAATATTATATTACATTAAATTTAAGTCAATAATTGGAAGTAAGACATGAAAAAAAATAAAGTTCGGTGAAGGAATAATTCCACATTTGTATTCCACAATTCTTAATCAGCAACTTTCTGTTAATAAATAAGAGTCCATAGTACTTTTAAGACAGTAAAATTGTTTGATTTTGTTTTAATCGAAAAATATTAATTTTCATGTATCGCAACAATATATATTTTATTTATTTTATTATTACTTTTAAAAAATAAAACAATTTCTCTAAATTTTGCTAGTTACATGATTGAAATCAAATTGTAGGGTTACTAAATCGACTGCTATAATAACGTAAATGATGTTCCTGATAACTTTAATTTCATTTCGGGTCGAAAGAAAACCACACTAAGTTAGTTTCGAGAACGGAGCAAAATAAGCCTCATGGGTTATACTGCCGAAGGCAGTAGGAACACCAATTCCATGTACGTTTAATTTTGATGTTCGATCGAAAAAAATACATAGGACAAAATAAGTAATACAAAATATAAGTTTTGAGATTAGCATCGATAATTTATAGAGATTAAAAAAAGGGATATGCGCAAACGCAAGAAAAACCCATTACTATAGTAACCTCCAACGGCATTAAATATCTATATATACATCTAAAAAAAAAAAAAAAGTCTTAAATGTTTAACTATGGGACCTACCTTTTTCCAATGCCAATAGTGGGCTCTAAATAGACTTTATTTATAGCCTAGAAAATTTCGTCAAATTGTGCATTTTTAAAAAGAATGACGTTTAGGTTTAGAGGAAGTAAAATCTGTTAAGTTGGAGGGAATAAAACTAGAAAGCATTGCTGCTCCGGAAAAATCATTACTTTTTTTTTTATATTTATTGGGTTTGAATTGTGCATTATGACGTCTTTTTTATTATAAATTTTACTCTGAAATAAAGTTTATACTAGGGTAATGCGCAGACATGCCAAAATATCCTTAAAATATTTTATCTTTAATTTGGTAACAATTTCATCTCGTAATTCGATGACGTGATAGTGTCAGTGATGCCAAAATAGCATGAAAAGCTCTACAGAATAAACGTGATTAAAATAAAAAACAAGTTGGATGTAGATTCTGCCATTGCAGAATTCAGTTTCGCCTACGATTAGAAAAAAAATCGATAGAGGTTTTTTATATACATTTCATCAGAACGAATTTTTCGAGAGTCCGAAAAAATAGTTCCGGATAATCGAGGTTACTGACATTACATAGGTTTCGTCCTATTTTTACTTACTAAGTACATACAAAATTTTAAGCCTCTATCTCCATTTGTTCGTGAGATAGAGCGTTTAAAGACAGACAGACGGACGGCAATTTTTTTTCTTAAAATATGTATCGGAATCTCCAGTATCTGAAACGTGTAAATTTGTCAAAATTTTTTTTTTCAAGAGTTCGAAAACAAATAGTTCCGGATAATCGAGGTTACTGATATTAAATAGGCTTCGTCCTATTCTTACTTACTAAGTACATACAAAATTTTAAGCCTCTATCTCCATTTGTTCGTGAGATAGAGCGTTTACAGACAGACAGACGGACGGCAATTTTTTTTATAAATATGTTTTTCGGAATCTCCAGTATTTGAAACGAGTAAATCCGTCAAAAAAAATTTCGAGAGTCTGAAAAAAATAGTTCCGGGCAATCGAGGTTACTGATATTAAATAGGCTTCGTCCTATACTTACGTATTAAGTACATACAAAATTTTAAGTCTCTATCTCCATTTGTTCGTGAGATAGAGCGTTTACAGACAGACAGACGGGCGGCAAATTTTTTTTATAAATATGTTTTTCGGAATCTCCAGTATTTGAAACGAGTTAATCCGTCAAAAAAAATTTCGAGAGTCTGAAAAAAATAGTTCCGGGCAATCGAGGTTACTGATATTAAATAGGCTTCGTCCTATACTTACGTACTAAGTACATACAAAATTTAAGTCTCTATCTCCATTTCTTCGTCAGATAGAGCGTTTACAGACAGACAGACGGACGGCAATTTTTTTCTTAAAATATGTATCGGAATCTCCAGTATCTGAAACGTGTAAATTTGTCAAAAAATTTTTTTCGAGAGTCCGAAAACAAATAGTTCCGGATAATCGAGGTTACTGATATTAAATAGGCTTCGTCCTATTCTTACTTACTAAGTACATACAAAATTTTAAGTCTCTATCTCCATTTGTTCGTGAGATTGAGCGTTTACAGACAGACAGACGGACGACAATTTGTTTTTCTAAACTAAGGAGGCTCCAGCCCCTGCTCGCTACGCTCGCAAGTTGTAGGCTACCCCCGCTTGCTATGCTCGTCAATACTTCATGGTATGAATAAGGAGTTGCAGACCTTTCAAATAATGTGTCACACGACTGGTGTTGTAAATAACTTTAAAATGTGCCCCCCCTGGGGGGGCAGAGCGGAGGGGGTGACACACATCCATAATATGAATAAGCAGTTGCAGACCTTTCAAATGATGGGTCACACGACTGGTGTTGGAAAGAAATTAAAAATGTTCCCCCCTTGGGGGGGCAGAGTGGGGGGTAACACACAAGACATGCATAATATGAATAAGCAGCTGCAAACCTTTCAAATGATGTCTCACACGACTGGTGTTGTAAAGAAATTAAAAATTCCCCCCCCTGGGGGGGCAGAGTAGGGGGTGACACACAAGACATCTATAATATGAATAAGCAGTTGCAGACCTTTCAAATGATGTGTCACTCGACTAGTGTTGGAAAGAAATTAAAAATGTGCCCCTTCCTTCTGGGGGGCAGAGGGGGGGGGTGACACACAAGACATCCATAATATGAATAAGCAGTTGCGGACCTTTCAAATGATGTGTCACACGACTCGTGTTGTAAAGAAATTTAAAATGTGTCCCCCCAGGGGGGCAGAGAGGAGGAGGACATACAAGACATCCATAATAGGAAAAGGCAGTTTCAGACCTCTCTAAATATATGCAACACGAGTGCTGTGGATAAAAATTTAAAAAGATTTTACTATAGAAGGAAATATTTTTTTCAGAATCTCCAGTATCTGAAACGTGTAAATCCATCAATTTTTTTTTCGAGAGTTCGAAAAAAATAGTTCCGGATAATCGAGGTTACAGATATTAAATAGGCTTCGTCCTATTCTTACTTATTGAGTGCATACAAAATTTTGCAAATACAAATCGTCTAATCGGCTTGTTGGCTAATTGACCTGTCGGCTAATCGTCTTGTCGGCTAAATGACCTGTCGGCTAATCGTCTTGTCGGCTAAATGTCCTGTCGGCTAATCGTCTTGTCGGCTAAATGGCCTGTCGGTTAAATGTCATGTCGGCTAATCGTCTTGTCGGCTAATTGACCTGTCGGTTAAATGTCCTGTCGGCTAATCGTCTTGTCGGCTAATTGACCTGTCCGCTAATCGTCTTGTCGGCTAATTGACCTGTCGGCTAAATGACCTGTCGGCTAAACGTCTTGTCGGCTAATTGACCTGTCGGTTAAATGTCCTGTCCGCTAATCGTCTTGTCGGCTAATTGACCTGTCCGCTAATCGTCTTGTCGGCTAATTGACCTGTCGGCTAAGTGTCCATGTCGACTAATTGTACGTTCGGCCAAATGTCCTGTAGGCTAAATGTACGTTTCGGCCAAATGTCCTGTCGGCTAAATGTACGTTTCGGCCAAATGTCCTGTCGACTAAATGTACGTGTCTGCTAAATGTACTTGTCGGCTAAACGTCCTGTCGACTATTTTCTGTATGCTAATTGTCTTGTCGGTGATTTGGTTGTCGGCTAAATGACATAGACCCTTAGCTGCTGCCAGTATATGCCAATGTTTACAAAAAAGAAGAAAATTTAGAAGAAAAATAGTTCGTAAAAGACAATCAAGATAAATTATTACTTCCTTTTATAGCAGATTACGTTTATTTCAATATTTACTTTTTAGAATAACATTGACAGGAGAAATGTGTAAAACTTTTTAATATAATGTTTGGATTTACTAAGAAGTATTAAAAAAAAAAAAATACAGATAAATCATGAACAATTTGACATTTTCATGTAACTTTTTCTAATTTTCCAATGAAAGATGGGTGTTAGAAGTCTCAAAATTAATTTTATTTTTCAATATTTACTTTTTAGAATAACATTGACAGGAGAAATGTGTAAAACTTTTTAATATAATGTTTGGATTTACTTAAAGCATAAAAAAATTTACAGATAAATCATGAACAAGTTGACATTTTCATGTAACTTTTTCTGATTTTCCAATGAAATAAGGGTGTTAAAAGTCTCAAAATTAATTTTATTTTTCTCTATTAATCTTTTTATGCTTCAAATTAAGCATTAATAAACACTTTTGTCGCTTAATATTTAAAAAGATAGATAAAAAGAGAGATAAAATTTAGTAATAATAAATTTTAAAAAGATTTGTTTATAGAAATTTTGTTATTAAATTGATAGTTATAATTTTTATTAATTTTAAAGAAAGTTTCTTTCGTTTTTTTTGTCGAATATTTCCAGGAAGACTTTATTAAATCATTTTGTAGAATATCTACAATAATAATTAAATTAGTTAACAATTTAAATTGTTAGAAATCTATCCCACATTTTAAACTAATAAAAGTAAACACAGTATCGTTTTATGTGTAAATTAAAAAGTTAGTTTTAGTATAAAAATTTTCGTTATTCATATTGTCATATCTCCACATTTCCTGCTGCAGGTGTGCCTTTTGTCCTCAAGGATCGGAATGTGGTCGCAATTATTGAACTTTATGTGGACAGTGAGGGGATGAGCAAGTTGTCTCCAGCTGAGTGGTGTACGAGGATTTAGTGCCATGCCTGAACAATACTGCCTCCCGCGCTTTATGTGGAGGTCACCTTACACAGGTGTTTTGCTTGCATTTCTATTGCTAAGTACAGATTTCCTTGGGCTGTGAAATCAGTCAAGGGGAGGCACTCTGTGATATCGAATGGGAGAAGGACGCCTTGACCCCTGGATCCAGATTGGAAGAAGTCTGAGAAAGAGGTCTTTCCTCCCCCCCCCCCCTTGTAAATGTTGACCAGGGAAGGACGTTTGTTTTTTTGGCTGCTGGTCGGACAGTGGAGAGATAGATCTCTCGAGATTACGTTGGAGGGAGCTCTGCTCTCTCAGACCACTGCTATACCCAATATCGGGGTTTGAAGTCCGGGTGTCCGGCGAACCAACCGCTCTGAAAAGTCAGAGCATTTGTAACTGTCATTTCTCATTAAATTTTTATAGTTGTTGAGTTTATAAAATTTAGTCTTGAATATTTAATTAAATTTCTACAATTTATTGCAAGCCCATCTGCCACTACGCCACAGCTAATTTAAATAAATTATATTGGTGGCAGCGCGTTTGGATCTGAGAGTTAAGTTAAAAACTCTGGACCCGTTTCTTCAGTTGATTTTTGGGACTTTCATCGCTTGTGGAATTGGACTTTCGCCAGAGTCGTGTGCATGTTCGACAATTTTTTGGATTTTCATCGCTTGTGAAATTGGACTTTCGCCAGAGTCGTGTGCATGTTCGACAATTTTTTGGATTTTCATCGCTTGTGAAATTGGACTTTCGCCAGAATGGTATGCCTGTTCAACGTTTCCTAGTGTGAATTCGTCTGGTGGAGCACCCGTCCGGAGTTTCATCTGACTGATTGCCTGATATTGCCTGGTGGAGCACCCGTTCCGTCGCCTAAAAGAGGGGTGAGTTCCTTTTAAATGCTTTTTGTGTTGCAAGGTACTGGTCAATGAGAAAGTTAGAAAAATTAATTTTTTAAAATTTAATTTGAACTGGGAATGTTCGATTATGTGGGTGTGGTAGAGATAGGTTAGTGTATTGTGTGTAGAAATTTGTTTAAGGGTTTCATTTTGTTGTATATGCATTTCTCTAGTGTGTTATTTATATGTGTTATTATATTTATTTTTGTCTCATTTGGAAACATTTGATAATTCATATATATATATATATATATATATATTTTAAGTTAAGGTAGGGAGTAATGATATTTGTTTTGTATGTTATGTTGGGGCAAAGTGAAAAGAGTAGCATATGTAAGAGTTATGGAATGTAATAATTTTGAAATTATAATTAATTTTGAAACTATATTTAAATTGAAATCTCATTGAAATTTTGGAAATCTTATTTAATGTTGAAATAACTCAAAGATTAGGTTCTTTATTTTTGAAAGGTTAGAATTGTGTATAGGAGTGTTAGTTAATTGTTATCATGGCTTTTCTAAATAAGTTAAAAAGGCAGAAGAAACAAACTTTAATTTTGTTAGCCAGAGAATTTGAGGTTGATGTGTCGGATTCAGACCTGATTAAAGATATTATAAAAGGCATAACGGAATCGACGGAATATGATGAGGAAACTGGGGAAGCTTTCTTAGATCGTATTTTAGAGGAATTAAAGGAAGCGGAAAAGGAAAGATTAGTTAGGGAAGCCAAAGAGGAGAGGGAAAAAGAAAGGTTAGAAAATCAAAGGTTAGCTAAAGAAGAGCGCGAATATGAATTGGAAAGGTTAAGGCTTTCTAATGCTGTAGAAACAGCGAGTGTAGGATCGACGGTTTCCATAAATACTGAAGGGACCAGAAAAGTTAAGTTAAAGGACTTAGTCCCAAAATTTGATCCGAAAATCTTAGATATTACTTTATTTTTTATGATTTTTGAACGTCAGGCTACAAAAGAGAAAGTTAAGGAGGAAGAATGGGTGTCGCAATTAATTCCGTTGTTACCTGCAGAGATAGCTGAGTTAGTTGTCAAGGAACCTGCAGATAAGGGAGATGATTATTATCACATGAAGAGTATGTTATTGACTAGGTTTAGACTAAGCACGGTTGCTTTAAGGTTAAGATTTGAGGAGCATAAAAAAAAACCGGGTGCGTTTTGGTCTGATCTGGTTTATGAGTTGCGTGGCTATCTAGATAATTGGTTAGAGTCCGCAAAGGTGACTGATTTTCAATCTTTGAAGGAATTAATGCTTACGGAGCAATTGAAAAAACGGGTTCCCCCTGAAATTAAGGAAAGGTATCTAGAGAGTTGGGAGGAATTTCGCGAAGCTTCTGAATTAGCGACCAAACTAGATTATTATGAGAGCGTCAAGAAAACGTTAAAAAAAACGGATAGTAAACCTTGGGAAAGGAGGTCTTTTGGAAAGGGTAAAACAGGGAATAATTTTAAGGAAAGGACGGAAGATCGGAGGAAACCGGAGCCTCAGAATAATAGGGAACTACCTAAGGTAGAAAAAAATAAACGCTTTGAGAAAACTAGGGAAGTCGTTTGCTTCCAATGCAATGTTAAAGGGCATATACGCCCGGACTGCCCCAGTTTAAGAAAAAGAGAGGAAAAAATAGTGTGCCGATTAGTCGGAAATGTAGAAGTAAATGAGAGTTTTGATCCATATATCAGTAAAGTGAGAATTAATGGCGTTGAAAGGGATTGTTTAAGAGACAGTGGTAGTGGAATCGATTTGCTAGCAAAAAGTTGGGTAAATCCGGAAGATTTATTAGGTGAAGTAACTTGGGTACGTCAACCTTTAGATAAAACCTGCTTTTGTTTACCTTTGGCTAAAGTCACAATTCAAGGTGAATTTGGAACTATTGTCACTAAGGCAGCTGTTAAACCGGATGATTTAGATCAGGGATTCTATTTAATGGGTAATGAAACCGCAGAATTAATTGAGAAGCATAAGGAATCTCCTATACCTGTTTGTGCTGTAATTACGCGTAGTCAAAGTCGAAAGAGTAAACAAATGGAAGTCGAAATTCCGGGTGAATCCGAAACCGAAACTGAACCTCTCACTTTAAATGAAGAGGATGGGGAATTTCTACCGAAGGCTGATGGGGAAAATATATTAGCTAAGATTTCGGGGGATGAATTCAAAAGGGAACAGCTGAAATGTCCTTCGTTAATTCCTTTGTGGGAAAGAGCAAAAACTGCCGAGGAAAAAGAATTTAAAATTGTAAAAGACCGTCTTGTGCGCATAGTTGTGAGTAAGTCGGGGGAAGAGAGGATGCAATTGTGCGTTCCGGAGAAGTTTAGGGAGGATTTAAAGGCCCTTTGTCATAATGAAGTGTCAGGACACCTGGGAACCACAAAGACTAAAGACAGAATTTTGAGGCATTATATTTGGCCGAACTGTTATCAAGAGATTGAACAATATGTTAAAACCTGTCACGAATGTCAGATTGTTGGTCATAATAGGGATAAAGTGAAAGCACCTTTGAAAATTTTGCCTGTAATTTCGGAAGTGTTTTCAAAAATAAATATAGACGCCGTAGGTCCATTACCCAGGAGTCATAAGAATAATAGATATTTACTTACTGCTATTTGTGTAGCGTCGAGGTATCCGGATGCTATACCGGTGGAAGATATCACGTCGGTCAGTGTGATTGATGCCTTGTTGTTGGTATTTTCTAGGACGGGTTTCCCTAAAGAAATCCAGAGTGATTTGGGAAAATCCTTCACCAGTGAGTTAACTTCTGAGTTTTTTGAACGCTTTGGAATCAAAGTGACTCATAGTTCGGTTTGTCACCCGCAGAGTCATGTGGTGGAGAGATAGCATTCTTCATTAAAAAGAGTCCTTAAAGTGCTTTGTTTAGAATCAGGAGAAGATTGGGAGAAGAATCTATCAGCGGCACTGTTTGCGTTACGCACAGTGACCCACGAAAGTTTAGGGTTTAGCCCTTCTGAATTGGTTTTAGGGAAGAATCTGAGGACCCCTCAGACTATTGTTTTTGAGAATTGGATGGATTCTGGTGATACCGATCCAACGGTTGTTGAATACATCTTGGATTTAGTCAACAGACTTAAAAAATGTCAGGATTTGGCTTCCGAGAAACTGCGCGAATGCCAGGAGAAAAGGAAGGTCTGGTATGACAGAAATGCAGTGTCTAGAAATTTTAATGTGGGAGATAAAGTGTTGGTTTTAGCTACTTCTAAGCCCAATAGAATGGCTGTAAATTGGCTGGGGCCGGGAAGCAACATTACAATCCAGAAAGACTAGAGGCCCTTTGGCGGCTTGGAGTTGGCAGCTTTTGGCTCTTTCGTTGGTAGAGAAAAACCAGTTTTAGGGGAGGAGAAATGAATTGCAGCTCTTTGTATCGTGTAAACATGGTACTGTGTAAATCTATAGTTAAATGCTTTTGAAATAGAAATTACTCCTCTGTTCCCAAAACAAATGATAAATTTTGTTATTTTAAAAAATAACTTATGATTCTGATTTTTATAATGCAAATAAATTATTTCATTTATTTAGATTTTTAAAATTTTTACAACTTTAAATGATTTTATTACGCATTGTTACTTTTGTACTACACTGCAACATAATTTGCTGTAATTGCCTAATTTGTTTTTTACTGTTTTGTTTATACAGTTTCTTAGTTTTTGTAAAATCGTAAAACTCTTCTAACAGAAATGTAAATATTGAATTTTATAAAGAAGTTCTGAAATTGGTTTGGGTGATAAAGCAGATACAAAATATTAATAATAAAATGACTATTCAAATAAACGTTGATTGTTTAAAAATGCTATTAAAAGTCAAACTAGAAAAGTAAAAAAATAGTTTATTCTGTATTTGAATAACATCATATAAACAATTTTTTATGTGTAATATTTTTTGTTTATAAGATTTAAGATTTATTCTAAATTAAAATACATAGCTAAATTCTGTATTGTGTAATTATTAAATTTCTAAAAATTGTAAATTAGCAATTTTATAATTATATTAAGACCTATGAATAAGTGTTTCCTTTTGAGAAAATAAATTTTATAGTGAAATAATTTAAACAATAATGATTAATATAATTGTAAGTTAATAATGGTAAGTTATTGTAAGTAATTGTAAGTTAATCGCTACAAAATTAAAAATCAACATTTGAGATAATCTGATAGAGTAGGGATAATATAACTTTTTATAGCTAAAAAACATTTTTGTACTCATATTATTCACAAAAAAAGGAAAAAGCCATCAGAGTTAAATACATTGCCTATAAAGACAATAAGAGATTTAACCCTCAACTGCTCTCAAAGACCGCTTAGTTTTTTAAGTTTCAGAGTTTAACTAAAAGTTTAACTATAGACATTGGTCGAATTTTGTTTCGTTTGGAGCCCTTTTACTATCTCTAGAAACTTTTGAACAGCTTAATTTTATTTATAATAGTCCTGTATATCAAATTTAATACAAAAGTAGTATTCTGAGAGTTAATTTAACATTTTATTCATCTTTCGATTAAGTGGTCTGACAGACCGCTCACAGTAGTTATGCGACAATTTTTGTCATAGCAGGTAAGGGTTATACACATAAAAGTCACCTGAATAATAAAAAAAAATTAAACTTAGTTTAGAAGTTTGGTGAATAATGTGCTCTACGTAATTCTTTTTCTAATGAAACCTTCTTCAAGCGGCAAAAGAAAAAAAAAAAAAAAAAAAAAAAATGAATTTTTTTTAGTTTTTTCAAAGAAATGAGTCGCTCATGGAGGGAGTTCAACTGGGATGATGACTGAATGATTTTGTTCCATGAAAAAAATGGTCGTTCAGGGAGGTTTCACTGTATTTAATTTTTATGATAACAGAACTCATTTTATTAAAATATGATTTTTTAAAATGCAATAAATCAAATGGTTAACCACCATACACTCTTTTTTAAACTCGTTTCACGTATGAGTCAATAAATAAAAGCAAATAAAAACAAATGTCTCACTGATTACAAATTTAAAAAAAAGTGCTTTGAATATTTAACAGTTGACACTTTTAACAATAATTTAAATGTTGCTTGTGTTATGTGTCATCTAGTTGATAAATGAAGTTAAGAATAATAGTGACAACATGTAAAAAAATGTTTAATTTTACTTTTGGATGCTTTCTAAATGTTATTATTTCTTTTAAAAAATAACTTTGAAAAATCGCCCTTTTAACATACATATTGCGGCTATTTTTTTCATTTTCATTTTACTTAATAAACGAACAAATATACAGTCGAGCCTCTATATAACGAAATCTATCGTTCCAGTAAAAAATTCGTTATATAGAGAAATTCGATGTATAGAGTATGATATTAAAAATAGTATTTAATGTGTAAATTTTGAACAAATATTATTTTTGATCTTTTTAATTAAGAATTTGAAATGTTTAAAAGTATATATTAACCAAACATTTTATTTCTTACTTATTTAAGCAGTTTCAAAAAAGAGAAAATACATTTATTTTAAAGCTTAATGAAAATCAAATGAGGAAGACTTACATAAATTTCAGAGGAAGAAATCTGTAATTTTTTGTTGTTTTGATTTTAAAATTACAATTGTTACGCTCTCAAAAAAAATTCTCAAATTTTAGCAAGGAATGAAAAATTGTAGTTGATATTTTCCTCCATTTGAAGGTCTCTCTTATGTGCTCTCATTGATTCCTCTCTTATATGTGTAACAATTCAATTGACTGTGTTTTGAGAAGGATGTTGAAAGATGTGTGGGAGGTGGGATGAACTTGTTAGATTTAAAGAATAAGGAGAGAAGTAATATTTATAAAAAAAAAACTTCTCCACTGAACGGTAAATCAAAAATAAGTGATGGAAAATTGATTCCATATGATTTCGAAGCTTTTTTAAAACTGAATAAATTAAGATCAATTTATGAAAAAATTCGTTATATGGAGATAGATATTTCGCTATATAGAGTCTGTTTTTAATGTAATCATGCGAAAAGGGGACCGTTCTTACTAAAAATTCGTTATATGGAGAAATTCGATGTATGGAGTTTCGTTATATAGAGGTTCGACTGTATTTTTCTTTTCAACTTATTAAGCCCTGAATTATTATCTTCGTTAAAATTTAGATTTTGCATTTCCCACTATTTTTTTAAATATGAGCAACTTTTATCTTAACTTATCCAGGAATTTGTTTCGCGAAAAAAATTATTCATCTTCCTTTTTACGGGTGTGAAAAGCGTTTACTTGCCATTTTTATAACCGTCCCAAAAATGGGACGCTAGGCACTAATGGGATAAATCAGAATACATTTTGTTAAATAACCATCATTTTTTTTAATGCAACATATATTAGCTATAATGTACGATATAAACAAGTTTTGTAAACAGAACATGCACTTAAAAAACAATAACAAACAGATACTGTAACAAACAATAACTGACAGCTCTTAGTGCAGACCAGCGGATCCCAAGCTGGGGTATGCTAAAATAGTATTAATGACGGAAATCAAAAAAAGGGTTAGTAAAGTCACTAAAATAATAGAAATGACAATGTAATTTGTATCAATTTATTGCATGATTGAAATAAGAAGATTGCTTATAAACAAAAGCATTTTTACACTATCTAGTTTATTGGAAAATGGGGGGGGGGGTATTTATGAGAAATGGGGTTATTTCGAAATGAAAACCCAAATGAAAGGGTAGCAGAAAAAAAAAAAAAAAAAGGTTAAGATTTGGGAAGCGCTAATGCAAAAGATTTTCATAAACCTTGAAAATAACATTTTAATAACATTTTTCACAAGAGTTGTGATTTCTAATTAAGATAGTAATCATATGTTAGACGCAGAATTCAATTGTTTTGGTACATCCATCCCTCCCACCCTCCGAAAGTTAATCGTGTTTCTTTTTTCATCCCTCTTCCACGCACATGAATTGAAACTCCACTTCCCTCTGTAAACAAATGGGTTACTGGAAAAAGGGTAGAAAGAAGTGAAGTTTTAGCCCTCTTGGCTCTTTGCGTTTTATCGCGCCAAGGGTCTCTAGTCTTTCTGGATTGTTATGTAGCGGCCGGGAACTGTAACAGGAAAAATTTCGGATACAAATTATTTGATTGATTTACCTGAAAAGAGGGACAAAAGTACCATTTATCATGTAAATCTGATGAAACCATATTACTGCAGGCCGGAACGAGTTAATTTGATTATTCCGGAGGAAACGCAGGAGTTTGAAAAGGACGCAGAGATACCTTATCCGGCACCGGATTCGACTCAGTTCGATTTGCGGGAAATTGTGCGGGAAAGTGGATTAGCGGAGTGCGCTACGGAAAGTCAAATTGATAGCTTCTGTAGAATGTTAAGACAGAATGGGAAGGTATTTTCTGCAGATCCGGGTAATACCAAATTAGTGGAAATGGACATAGAGCTCACGAGCGATGCCCAGGTGCGGGCAAGGCCTTACAGGATGTCCCCTAGACAAATTACAATTTTGCAAGATGAAATTTTCTTAGGTCACGAGATTGGGTCGGGTAAAAGATACCCGGGGGAGGCTAAAATACAAACAATTAAAGATTTTCCTACCCCTTGCACAAAGACTCAAATTAGAGCATTTTTAGGAATTGTGGGGTACTATGGTAGGTACATCCCGAAATATTCTGTTATCGCGGCTCCTCTCACCGATGCGTTAAAGGGGAGAGTTAAAAAAAAGAAAATAGAATGGACGCAAAATTGTCAAACCGCGTTTGAAAATTTAAAAGGAAAGTTAGTAAGTAGACCTGTACTCTATGCTCCAGATTATTCAAAGGAGTTTATTGTCCAATCAGATGCGAGCGAAATTGGGGCAGATATTGTGTTATCCCAAATGAGTAACGGGGAAGAACATCCCATAGTTTATTTGTCCAAGAAATTTAGTCAGGCTGAGAAAAATTATTGTACGGTAGAGAAAGAGTTAGCGGCTATCATTTTCGGAGTGAAAAAGTTAACTTATTATCTGGATGGCCAGGAATTCCTGATTCAGACAGACCACGATCCTCTCACGAATCTAAAAAAAATGATGGGAACTAATGCGAGGCTAATGCGCTGGGCCTTATGCCTACAACAGTTCAAATTTAGAATAGAGCATAAGCCAGGAAAAGAAAATGGGAACGCCGATGGTCTGAGCCGACTCATCCCTTAGCCTTTTTAAATAAACTACGAAGTTGTAAATATTAATTATCTAGCATATTTTTAATTCCAGTGTTTAGCATTTGTGTTTATGTATTGTTATTTATTATTGTGTTTCCAAGTGAGACAAGGTGGGTGTTATGTGAAAATTGTTCTCGGAAAAAGGTAGTTAAAATTAAGTGATAGGATATTTAAATGTGCCTTGCCTTGCCTTGCCTCACAAAGGGTGTTTGAAGGGAACGAGCTATCCTTGTGGAGCTTTCCTAGTCAAGCCCAGGAAAACTCTTTAGGGGGAAGGAGTTGTCATATCTCCACATTTCCTGCTGCAGGTGTGCCTTTTGTCCTCAAGGATCGGAATGTGGTCGCAATTATTGAACTTTATGTGGACAGTGAGGGGATGAGCAAGTTGTCTCCAGCTGAGTAGTGTACGAGGATTTAGTGCCATGCCTGAACAATACTGCCTCCCGCGCTTTATGTGGAGGTCACCTTACACAGGTGTTTTGCTTGCATTTCTATTGCTAAGTACAGATTTCCTTGGGCTGTGAAATCAGTCAAGGGGAGGCACTCTGTGATATCGAATGGGAGAAGGACGCCTTGACCCCTGGATCCAGATTGGAAGAAGTCTGAGAAAGAGGTCTTTCCCCCCCCCCCTTGTAAATGTTGACCAGGGAAGGACGTTTGTTTTTTTTGGCTGCTGGTCGGACAGTGGAGAGATAGATCTCTCGAGATTACGTTGGAGGGAGCTCTGCTCTCTCAGACCACTGCTATACCCAATATCGGGGTTTGAAGTCCGGGTGTCCGGCGAACCAACCGCTCTGAAAAGTCAGAGCATTTGTAACTGTCATTTCTCATTAAATTTTTATAGTTGTTGAGTTTATAAAATTTAGTCTTGAATATTTAATTAAATTTCTACAATTTATTGCAAGCCCATCTGCCACTACGCCACAATATTTTAACAGCCTAAAAGCTACTCACGCGTAAATGGTTGGTGAAATATGTATAAAGAATGCATTGGAAAGTCCCTTTATCCTGCATTAAGTTTTGAACGAATAAAGATAGAATTAAGTATCAAGTGTCTATCTATAATAGACTAGTTTATTATTATGTAAGCTTATACTGAAACGACTATCTGCTTTCACATAAGAATGACTGCAGAGCACCTAGTGTCGAAAACTGTAATAATCTATTCAGGGTTGTAGTGGAAAACTGCCTGGGTACCTGCCCAGCTATCCGCCTAGGCTGTTTTCTTAGGCCCGTCACACACCAGGGAGACAAGCGTCAAAAACCGTGCAACAGGACGCAGTCAAACCAGTTTTTTATTTGTTATCAGGCTGAAATTGTCGCATGTAGTACGTTTTTTCGCCCAATGTCTCACTGGTGTGTGGCGGGCCTTACAACAAGGGTTTTTGTGGATAAGATACTCGAACATTCGCCTAGCTAGCCACCCGGGCTGGGTTTTCTTTTTTAAAAACCCGGGTTTCTTATTACCCTTCATACTATCACTCTATCTCAAAAAGCATCTGGGATATCGAAAAAAAAAATACAAAGGTGTAGAGTGTTCTCTATATAGTATGAAATGACATCTTATATATAAAACAATTTTATTAGAAAGCTTATCCAGCATCGACAGCAAAACACATGTACCCGCATGCACACATAAACATTGCTGCCGGTTATAAACATACTCAGCCTAGTTACGTTGATTTCCTGATTAAAGCAAATTGTACCTTACTAGCATGGATTAATTTTATTAGTAAATATTCATCTGCCTTATAACGCCACATTTCTACAAATGTGAGCGATAAGATAGGCTGCCGCACTACGTTTTTGCGTTCGTCTCACTTCGGACCACTAGAGTTAGGTGAGGACATTTCGTGCAACTGCATTCGTGCATTTCCTGTACTACGTCACGAAAAGAGCATCACCGTACTCAAGCTATCATAAAGTAGCCAAAAGGAAAAAGCAGGGCATGCCATCCAGTCTTTTTGCTTAGCCTTAGGCAAGTGATAGGAGAGGTATTTCAGCTTGTGATTGTCTATTGAAAAACGGACATTTGAGATCAAGTTATTTTTAGCCGAAAGACGCCACTTCATTTTAAACTGACCATGGATCACACTCTCAACACTCTTGTAGCTGACTTATTTTACTATCTCTCATTGTTTTCGAGACAAAGTCGATAGTTTACAAATATCACCAGTAGGAGCGCTATACAGTTACTTTCATAAAAATCATAATCCCTGCAGTTCGACCTACAAGTGGAGGTAAAATTCGAAATTAAATATTAATTTAACAAACAAAAATTAAATCAAGATTAAAGATAAACACTTTAACAATTTTATCTGACTGTTTTTGGCGAGTTTTAATTTTATGTTTTTGTAAGAAATGGTTCTGTCAAAATCAAGTCAAAACCATATTCAAAAATTTTAATCTTTCTAATTTCCATCCGTTTGTGGTCAATTCTGAACATTTGTAATACCCGCCGAGATATTAACCATCTCAATGTTTTTCGTGAGCTTGAAGACGGTCGGTGCATAATTGTGACTTTTATCTTGCGGTCAAAATTTAGTACATACATACAAACAGGCACATACACACGCACATATATATAAGCGTTTTAGGTGGGGGTGTTTTTGAGTTTTTGGGGTCATATAATGAAAAGTTATGAAGGGCTTTTTCAAAAGTTGCACCATGATCACGACTGCAATAAGTTTAGTATTTCGTATAAAATCTACCTAAAATTACAACGTTTTATTATAAATGAACAACTGTTCCACAATTCTTAGCTTTATCCGTTCCAGAAAGATTCGTAGGATAAAAGAAATTTTCGATGCAACTCTGTAAACTTTGTCACTCACCTGATAGTCAAGGCCATAAATATAGGAAGAAATTATGCACAAACAATTTTTATTTGGAAAACCAAAACCGCAATCCAGTTATTCAATCAAAATACAGTTTCGTTTGCGTCAAGCCGAACCACGATTTTTGTTCATAACTGCAACAATAAATATAAATATTTTAATGTAATTTTGTATAGACTGTCCTTTAATTCTGAAAAAAGAAATAAAATCATAATAAATGCTAGATGTTTGCGTCATCCAAAGGACACTGAGAACTGCAACGCTTCAAAATTTGGATATGCGACAATATATATGGTATCATCGAATTACTGTGGAAATCCCACAATTTCATTCATATCTCGAAATTTTACAGCGGTCTAGTTTTGTTACTTTTGAACATGCTTGCTGCATGCAGACATTTGCAAAAGTGTTAAGAAAAAAATATTTTATAGGATTTTTAATGCAAATTTTATTTTGCAATGATCTTCAACGACGGCGAAGTTATGTACCTAATCATATAGTTATAATATAACCTAATTAATCTACACTGTTAAAAAAATTCTGAAATTCACGAATATTTTTTTCCTGAATTTCACAGAAAAAGTCCCTTTTCACAACAAAAGGGCATTCTCCGTTACAAATCAGCAAATCCCACCATATTTCCTGAAAATAACGAAACGGGTGGAAATAAAAACGAAAAACGGAGACACTCCGTAGTGTAAAGGGCTCTGTGGCCGAGTGGTCAAGGCATTATACCGCTTATTGTCTGCGAGCGCAGATTGTGGGTTCGTATCCTACTGGCGACAAGAAATAATGAAAACATAAAAAGTCCCTTTTAAATTACATTTTTTCTGTTTATTTTTCTCTTATTTCTTATTAAAAAATCTTTTAATTAATTAGCCAACAAATAAATAAATAGTGTACGACAATTTCAAAAAATTGTCTATAACATTATTTTTCTAAAAAAAAAGTTGTTAATAGAAAGTTTTTTTTCATTCATTTTTTCATTCATTCATTCATTCAAAAAAAAAAAATAAATAAATAAAAAATAAAAATAAACAGTGGTTTTAAACAGTCATTTTTTTTAATTTAAACTATTTAAAAAGAAAAATTGATTTTAAAAAATAATAAGCATCATGCATCAGTCTAAAATAAAATAAAATAAACCGTTTACAAATATTATAAAGAATATATTTGAAAGAAAATCTTTAAAAAGCACAACACATTTTCCCACTAACTCATAAAAGACATATTCTGTACAATCCGGTATCAGCAGCTTTGGCTCGGTTAGTAAGGATTTATTCCGCTCTCAAAAGGTCCCGGGTTCGATCCTGAGGACGGCGAGAACTAAATTGTGCAATAATAATAATAAGTAAAATAACATAGCAATTCAAAATCACTCGGTAATTTCGAATTCTTTGACGATTAATCGATTTATTAATTTTAAAAATTATATTAAATTATTATCATTAAAAATCAGACTTTGTAACAGAAAGTTACCGCTTCTTCAATCGGAGTTTTCCTTTCTTGTATGTCCCACAACGGTAAATCTACTTACGGAACGGTAACAGTTCGGCTACATTGCTGCCGGTAGTTTCACCTGGAATTCACAGATTTATTTTTAACAGTGTATCTTAACAAGGGACATTTGTTTGCTATTAATAATGGAAAGGAAGTACTAGTAGAGCTATGCAATTTCTGAATTGATTTGATAGTAGATTGGCCATAGAAATTGTACTTTGGTGTTTATCTAGACTCTATGAACAACAAGATAGATTTCATTTTATGTAGTTAATATCAAGTTAAATAAAAGAAGAGGTGCACTGCATCGGATATGATCGGAAATGTGTTTTTATTTTAATTTTTAATTAATATATGTATTATGTATTCGTAAAGTATATTCTTCAATAAAACATTCCTTTGGACGAAACTATGACATTTAATTTACAACACGAACATAAATATTACAATAATTCTTTTCGTTTACATCTCAATTTATAATGCGTACAAATGTACGTCTCATTCTCGTTTTCTCAGAACAATCATCGAACAACTACAAAATAAATCAAAAATAGAATAGAAGTTGGGTAAATCCGGAAGATTTATTAGGTGAAGTAACTTGGGTACGTCAACCTTTAGATAAAACCTGCTTTTGTTTACCTTTGGCTAAAGTCACAATTCAAGGTGAATTTGGAACTATTGTCACTAAGGCAGCTGTTAAACCGGATGATTTAGATCAGGGATTCTATTTAATGGGTAATGAAACCGCAGAATTAATTGAGAAGCATAAGGAATCTCCTATACCTGTTTGTGCTGTAATTACGCGTAGTCAAAGTCGAAAGAGTAAACAAATGGAAGTCGAAATTCCGGGTGAATCCGAAACCGAAACTGAACCTCTCACTTTAAATGAAGAGGATGGGGAATTTCTACCGAAGGCTGATGGGGAAAATATATTAGCTAAGATTTCGGGGGATGAATTCAAAAGGGAACAGCTGAAATGTCCTTCGTTAATTCCTTTGTGGGAAAGAGCAAAAACTGCCGAGGAAAAAGAATTTAAAATTGTAAAAGACCGTCTTGTGCGCATAGTTGTGAGTAAGTCGGGGGAAGAGAGGATGCAATTGTGCGTTCCGGAGAAGTTTAGGGAGGATTTAAAGGCCCTTTGTCATAATGAAGTGTCAGGACACCTGGGAACCACAAAGACTAAAGACAGAATTTTGAGGCATTATATTTGGCCGAACTGTTATCAAGAGATTGAACAATATGTTAAAACCTGTCACGAATGTCAGATTGTTGGTCATAATAGGGATAAAGTGAAAGCACCTTTGAAAATTTTGCCTGTAATTTCGGAAGTGTTTTCAAAAATAAATATAGACGCCGTAGGTCCATTACCCAGGAGTCATAAGAATAATAGATATTTACTTACTGCTATTTGTGTAGCGTCGAGGTATCCGGATGCTATACCGGTGGAAGATATCACGTCGGTCAGTGTGATTGATGCCTTGTTGTTGGTATTTTCTAGGACGGGTTTCCCTAAAGAAATCCAGAGTGATTTGGGAAAATCCTTCACCAGTGAGTTAACTTCTGAGTTTTTTGAACGCTTTGGAATCAAAGTGACTCATAGTTCGGTTTGTCACCCGCAGAGTCATGTGGTGGAGAGATAGCATTCTTCATTAAAAAGAGTCCTTAAAGTGCTTTGTTTAGAATCAGGAGAAGATTGGGAGAAGAATCTATCAGCGGCACTGTTTGCGTTACGCACAGTGACCCACGAAAGTTTAGGGTTTAGCCCTTCTGAATTGGTTTTAGGGAAGAATCTGAGGACCCCTCAGACTATTGTTTTTGAGAATTGGATGGATTCTGGTGATACCGATCCAACGGTTGTTGAATACATCTTGGATTTAGTCAACAGACTTAAAAAATGTCAGGATTTGGCTTCCGAGAAACTGCGCGAATGCCAGGAGAAAAGGAAGGTCTGGTATGACAGAAATGCAGTGTCTAGAAATTTTAATGTGGGAGATAAAGTGTTGGTTTTAGCTACTTCTAAGCCCAATAGAATGGCTGTAAATTGGCTGGGGCCGGGAAGCAACATTACAATCCAGAAAGACTAGAGGCCCTTTGGCGGCTTGGAGTTGGCAGCTTTTGGCTCTTTCGTTGGTAGAGAAAAACCAGTTTTAGGGGAGGAGAAATGAATTGCAGCTCTTTGTATCGTGTAAACATGGTACTGTGTAAATCTATAGTTAAATGCTTTTGAAATAGAAATTACTCCTCTGTTCCCAAAACAAATGATAAATTTTGTTATTTTAAAAAATAACTTATGATTCTGATTTTTATAATGCAAATAAATTATTTCATTTATTTAGATTTTTAAAATTTTTACAACTTTAAATGATTTTATTACGCATTGTTACTTTTGTACTACACTGCAACATAATTTGCTGTAATTGCCTAATTTGTTTTTTACTGTTTTGTTTATACAGTTTCTTAGTTTTTGTAAAATCGTAAAACTCTTCTAACAGAAATGTAAATATTGAATTTTATAAAGAAGTTCTGAAATTGGTTTGGGTGATAAAGCAGATACAAAATATTAATAATAAAATGACTATTCAAATAAACGTTGATTGTTTAAAAATGCTATTAAAAGTCAAACTAGAAAAGTAAAAAAATAGTTTATTCTGTATTTGAATAACATCATATAAACAATTTTTTATGTGTAATATTTTTTGTTTATAAGATTTAAGATTTATTCTAAATTAAAATACATAGCTAAATTCTGTATTGTGTAATTATTAAATTTCTAAAAATTGTAAATTAGCAATTTTATAATTATATTAAGACCTATGAATAAGTGTTTCCTTTTGAGAAAATAAATTTTATAGTGAAATAATTTAAACAATAATGATTAATATAATTGTAAGTTAATAATGGTAAGTTATTGTAAGTAATTGTAAGTTAATCGCTACAAAATTAAAAATCAACATTTGAGATAATCTGATAGAGTAGGGATAATATAACTTTTTATAGCTAAAAAACATTTTTGTACTCATATTATTCACAAAAAAAGGAAAAAGCCATCAGAGTTAAATACATTGCCTATAAAGACAATAAGAGATTTAACCCTCAACTGCTCTCAAAGACCGCTTAGTTTTTTAAGTTTCAGAGTTTAACTAAAAGTTTAACTATAGACATTGGTCGAATTTTGTTTCGTTTGGAGCCCTTTTACTATCTCTAGAAACTTTTGAACAGCTTAATTTTATTTATAATAGTCCTGTATATCAAATTTAATACAAAAGTAGTATTCTGAGAGTTAATTTAACATTTTATTCATCTTTCGATTAAGTGGTCTGACAGACCGCTCACAGTAGTTATGCGACAATTTTTGTCATAGCAGGTAAGGGTTATACACATAAAAGTCACCTGAATAATAAAAAAAAATTAAACTTAGTTTAGAAGTTTGGTGAATAATGTGCTCTACGTAATTCTTTTTCTAATGAAACCTTCTTCAAGCGGCAAAAGAAAAAAAAAAAAAAAAAAAAAAAATGAATTTTTTTTAGTTTTTTCAAAGAAATGAGTCGCTCATGGAGGGAGTTCAACTGGGATGATGACTGAATGATTTTGTTCCATGAAAAAAATGGTCGTTCAGGGAGGTTTCACTGTATTTAATTTTTATGATAACAGAACTCATTTTATTAAAATATGATTTTTTAAAATGCAATAAATCAAATGGTTAACCACCATACACTCTTTTTTAAACTCGTTTCACGTATGAGTCAATAAATAAAAGCAAATAAAAACAAATGTCTCACTGATTACAAATTTAAAAAAAAGTGCTTTGAATATTTAACAGTTGACACTTTTAACAATAATTTAAATGTTGCTTGTGTTATGTGTCATCTAGTTGATAAATGAAGTTAAGAATAATAGTGACAACATGTAAAAAAATGTTTAATTTTACTTTTGGATGCTTTCTAAATGTTATTATTTCTTTTAAAAAATAACTTTGAAAAATCGCCCTTTTAACATACATATTGCGGCTATTTTTTTCATTTTCATTTTACTTAATAAACGAACAAATATACAGTCGAGCCTCTATATAACGAAATCTATCGTTCCAGTAAAAAATTCGTTATATAGAGAAATTCGATGTATAGAGTATGATATTAAAAATAGTATTTAATGTGTAAATTTTGAACAAATATTATTTTTGATCTTTTTAATTAAGAATTTGAAATGTTTAAAAGTATATATTAACCAAACATTTTATTTCTTACTTATTTAAGCAGTTTCAAAAAAGAGAAAATACATTTATTTTAAAGCTTAATGAAAATCAAATGAGGAAGACTTACATAAATTTCAGAGGAAGAAATCTGTAATTTTTTGTTGTTTTGATTTTAAAATTACAATTGTTACGCTCTCAAAAAAAATTCTCAAATTTTAGCAAGGAATGAAAAATTGTAGTTGATATTTTCCTCCATTTGAAGGTCTCTCTTATGTGCTCTCATTGATTCCTCTCTTATATGTGTAACAATTCAATTGACTGTGTTTTGAGAAGGATGTTGAAAGATGTGTGGGAGGTGGGATGAACTTGTTAGATTTAAAGAATAAGGAGAGAAGTAATATTTATAAAAAAAAAACTTCTCCACTGAACGGTAAATCAAAAATAAGTGATGGAAAATTGATTCCATATGATTTCGAAGCTTTTTTAAAACTGAATAAATTAAGATCAATTTATGAAAAAATTCGTTATATGGAGATAGATATTTCGCTATATAGAGTCTGTTTTTAATGTAATCATGCGAAAAGGGGACCGTTCTTACTAAAAATTCGTTATATGGAGAAATTCGATGTATGGAGTTTCGTTATATAGAGGTTCGACTGTATTTTTCTTTTCAACTTATTAAGCCCTGAATTATTATCTTCGTTAAAATTTAGATTTTGCATTTCCCACTATTTTTTTAAATATGAGCAACTTTTATCTTAACTTATCCAGGAATTTGTTTCGCGAAAAAAATTATTCATCTTCCTTTTTACGGGTGTGAAAAGCGTTTACTTGCCATTTTTATAACCGTCCCAAAAATGGGACGCTAGGCACTAATGGGATAAATCAGAATACATTTTGTTAAATAACCATCATTTTTTTTAATGCAACATATATTAGCTATAATGTACGATATAAACAAGTTTTGTAAACAGAACATGCACTTAAAAAACAATAACAAACAGATACTGTAACAAACAATAACTGACAGCTCTTAGTGCAGACCAGCGGATCCCAAGCTGGGGTATGCTAAAATAGTATTAATGACGGAAATCAAAAAAAGGGTTAGTAAAGTCACTAAAATAATAGAAATGACAATGTAATTTGTATCAATTTATTGCATGATTGAAATAAGAAGATTGCTTATAAACAAAAGCATTTTTACACTATCTAGTTTATTGGAAAATGGGGGGGGGGGGTATTTATGAGAAATGGGGTTATTTCGAAATGAAAACCCAAATGAAAGGGTAGCAGAAAAAAAAAAAAAAAAAGGTTAAGATTTGGGAAGCGCTAATGCAAAAGATTTTCATAAACCTTGAAAATAACATTTTAATAACATTTTTCACAAGAGTTGTGATTTCTAATTAAGATAGTAATCATATGTTAGACGCAGAATTCAATTGTTTTGGTACATCCATCCCTCCCACCCTCCGAAAGTTAATCGTGTTTCTTTTTTCATCCCTCTTCCACGCACATGAATTGAAACTCCACTTCCCTCTGTAAACAAATGGGTTACTGGAAAAAGGGTAGAAAGAAGTGAAGTTTTAGCCCTCTTGGCTCTTTGCGTTTTATCGCGCCAAGGGTCTCTAGTCTTTCTGGATTGTTATGTAGCGGCCGGGAACTGTAACAGGAAAAATTTCGGATACAAATTATTTGATTGATTTACCTGAAAAGAGGGACAAAAGTACCATTTATCATGTAAATCTGATGAAACCATATTACTGCAGGCCGGAACGAGTTAATTTGATTATTCCGGAGGAAACGCAGGAGTTTGAAAAGGACGCAGAGATACCTTATCCGGCACCGGATTCGACTCAGTTCGATTTGCGGGAAATTGTGCGGGAAAGTGGATTAGCGGAGTGCGCTACGGAAAGTCAAATTGATAGCTTCTGTAGAATGTTAAGACAGAATGGGAAGGTATTTTCTGCAGATCCGGGTAATACCAAATTAGTGGAAATGGACATAGAGCTCACGAGCGATGCCCAGGTGCGGGCAAGGCCTTACAGGATGTCCCCTAGACAAATTACAATTTTGCAAGATGAAATTTTCTTAGGTCACGAGATTGGGTCGGGTAAAAGATACCCGGGGGAGGCTAAAATACAAACAATTAAAGATTTTCCTACCCCTTGCACAAAGACTCAAATTAGAGCATTTTTAGGAATTGTGGGGTACTATGGTAGGTACATCCCGAAATATTCTGTTATCGCGGCTCCTCTCACCGATGCGTTAAAGGGGAGAGTTAAAAAAAAGAAAATAGAATGGACGCAAAATTGTCAAACCGCGTTTGAAAATTTAAAAGGAAAGTTAGTAAGTAGACCTGTACTCTATGCTCCAGATTATTCAAAGGAGTTTATTGTCCAATCAGATGCGAGCGAAATTGGGGCAGATATTGTGTTATCCCAAATGAGTAACGGGGAAGAACATCCCATAGTTTATTTGTCCAAGAAATTTAGTCAGGCTGAGAAAAATTATTGTACGGTAGAGAAAGAGTTAGCGGCTATCATTTTCGGAGTGAAAAAGTTAACTTATTATCTGGATGGCCAGGAATTCCTGATTCAGACAGACCACGATCCTCTCACGAATCTAAAAAAAATGATGGGAACTAATGCGAGGCTAATGCGCTGGGCCTTATGCCTACAACAGTTCAAATTTAGAATAGAGCATAAGCCAGGAAAAGAAAATGGGAACGCCGATGGTCTGAGCCGACTCATCCCTTAGCCTTTTTAAATAAACTACGAAGTTGTAAATATTAATTATCTAGCATATTTTTAATTCCAGTGTTTAGCATTTGTGTTTATGTATTGTTATTTATTATTGTGTTTCCAAGTGAGACAAGGTGGGTGTTATGTGAAAATTGTTCTCGGAAAAAGGTAGTTAAAATTAAGTGATAGGATATTTAAATGTGCCTTGCCTTGCCTTGCCTCACAAAGGGTGTTTGAAGGGAACGAGCTATCCTTGTGGAGCTTTCCTAGTCAAGCCCAGGAAAACTCTTTAGGGGGAAGGAGTTGTCATATCTCCACATTTCCTGCTGCAGGTGTGCCTTTTGTCCTCAAGGATCGGAATGTGGTCGCAATTATTGAACTTTATGTGGACAGTGAGGGGATGAGCAAGTTGTCTCCAGCTGAGTAGTGTACGAGGATTTAGTGCCATGCCTGAACAATACTGCCTCCCGCGCTTTATGTGGAGGTCACCTTACACAGGTGTTTTGCTTGCATTTCTATTGCTAAGTACAGATTTCCTTGGGCTGTGAAATCAGTCAAGGGGAGGCACTCTGTGATATCGAATGGGAGAAGGACGCCTTGACCCCTGGATCCAGATTGGAAGAAGTCTGAGAAAGAGGTCTTTCCCCCCCCCCCTTGTAAATGTTGACCAGGGAAGGACGTTTGTTTTTTTTGGCTGCTGGTCGGACAGTGGAGAGATAGATCTCTCGAGATTACGTTGGAGGGAGCTCTGCTCTCTCAGACCACTGCTATACCCAATATCGGGGTTTGAAGTCCGGGTGTCCGGCGAACCAACCGCTCTGAAAAGTCAGAGCATTTGTAACTGTCATTTCTCATTAAATTTTTATAGTTGTTGAGTTTATAAAATTTAGTCTTGAATATTTAATTAAATTTCTACAATTTATTGCAAGCCCATCTGCCACTACGCCACAATATTTTAACAGCCTAAAAGCTACTCACGCGTAAATGGTTGGTGAAATATGTATAAAGAATGCATTGGAAAGTCCCTTTATCCTGCATTAAGTTTTGAACGAATAAAGATAGAATTAAGTATCAAGTGTCTATCTATAATAGACTAGTTTATTATTATGTAAGCTTATACTGAAACGACTATCTGCTTTCACATAAGAATGACTGCAGAGCACCTAGTGTCGAAAACTGTAATAATCTATTCAGGGTTGTAGTGGAAAACTGCCTGGGTACCTGCCCAGCTATCCGCCTAGGCTGTTTTCTTAGGCCCGTCACACACCAGGGAGACAAGCGTCAAAAACCGTGCAACAGGACGCAGTCAAACCAGTTTTTTATTTGTTATCAGGCTGAAATTGTCGCATGTAGTACGTTTTTTCGCCCAATGTCTCACTGGTGTGTGGCGGGCCTTACAACAAGGGTTTTTGTGGATAAGATACTCGAACATTCGCCTAGCTAGCCACCCGGGCTGGGTTTTCTTTTTTAAAAACCCGGGTTTCTTATTACCCTTCATACTATCACTCTATCTCAAAAAGCATCTGGGATATCGAAAAAAAAAATACAAAGGTGTAGAGTGTTCTCTATATAGTATGAAATGACATCTTATATATAAAACAATTTTATTAGAAAGCTTATCCAGCATCGACAGCAAAACACATGTACCCGCATGCACACATAAACATTGCTGCCGGTTATAAACATACTCAGCCTAGTTACGTTGATTTCCTGATTAAAGCAAATTGTACCTTACTAGCATGGATTAATTTTATTAGTAAATATTCATCTGCCTTATAACGCCACATTTCTACAAATGTGAGCGATAAGATAGGCTGCCGCACTACGTTTTTGCGTTCGTCTCACTTCGGACCACTAGAGTTAGGTGAGGACATTTCGTGCAACTGCATTCGTGCATTTCCTGTACTACGTCACGAAAAGAGCATCACCGTACTCAAGCTATCATAAAGTAGCCAAAAGGAAAAAGCAGGGCATGCCATCCAGTCTTTTTGCTTAGCCTTAGGCAAGTGATAGGAGAGGTATTTCAGCTTGTGATTGTCTATTGAAAAACGGACATTTGAGATCAAGTTATTTTTAGCCGAAAGACGCCACTTCATTTTAAACTGACCATGGATCACACTCTCAACACTCTTGTAGCTGACTTATTTTACTATCTCTCATTGTTTTCGAGACAAAGTCGATAGTTTACAAATATCACCAGTAGGAGCGCTATACAGTTACTTTCATAAAAATCATAATCCCTGCAGTTCGACCTACAAGTGGAGGTAAAATTCGAAATTAAATATTAATTTAACAAACAAAAATTAAATCAAGATTAAAGATAAACACTTTAACAATTTTATCTGACTGTTTTTGGCGAGTTTTAATTTTATGTTTTTGTAAGAAATGGTTCTGTCAAAATCAAGTCAAAACCATATTCAAAAATTTTAATCTTTCTAATTTCCATCCGTTTGTGGTCAATTCTGAACATTTGTAATACCCGCCGAGATATTAACCATCTCAATGTTTTTCGTGAGCTTGAAGACGGTCGGTGCATAATTGTGACTTTTATCTTGCGGTCAAAATTTAGTACATACATACAAACAGGCACATACACACGCACATATATATAAGCGTTTTAGGTGGGGGTGTTTTTGAGTTTTTGGGGTCATATAATGAAAAGTTATGAAGGGCTTTTTCAAAAGTTGCACCATGATCACGACTGCAATAAGTTTAGTATTTCGTATAAAATCTACCTAAAATTACAACGTTTTATTATAAATGAACAACTGTTCCACAATTCTTAGCTTTATCCGTTCCAGAAAGATTCGTAGGATAAAAGAAATTTTCGATGCAACTCTGTAAACTTTGTCACTCACCTGATAGTCAAGGCCATAAATATAGGAAGAAATTATGCACAAACAATTTTTATTTGGAAAACCAAAACCGCAATCCAGTTATTCAATCAAAATACAGTTTCGTTTGCGTCAAGCCGAACCACGATTTTTGTTCATAACTGCAACAATAAATATAAATATTTTAATGTAATTTTGTATAGACTGTCCTTTAATTCTGAAAAAAGAAATAAAATCATAATAAATGCTAGATGTTTGCGTCATCCAAAGGACACTGAGAACTGCAACGCTTCAAAATTTGGATATGCGACAATATATATGGTATCATCGAATTACTGTGGAAATCCCACAATTTCATTCATATCTCGAAATTTTACAGCGGTCTAGTTTTGTTACTTTTGAACATGCTTGCTGCATGCAGACATTTGCAAAAGTGTTAAGAAAAAAATATTTTATAGGATTTTTAATGCAAATTTTATTTTGCAATGATCTTCAACGACGGCGAAGTTATGTACCTAATCATATAGTTATAATATAACCTAATTAATCTACACTGTTAAAAAAATTCTGAAATTCACGAATATTTTTTTCCTGAATTTCACAGAAAAAGTCCCTTTTCACAACAAAAGGGCATTCTCCGTTACAAATCAGCAAATCCCACCATATTTCCTGAAAATAACGAAACGGGTGGAAATAAAAACGAAAAACGGAGACACTCCGTAGTGTAAAGGGCTCTGTGGCCGAGTGGTCAAGGCATTATACCGCTTATTGTCTGCGAGCGCAGATTGTGGGTTCGTATCCTACTGGCGACAAGAAATAATGAAAACATAAAAAGTCCCTTTTAAATTACATTTTTTCTGTTTATTTTTCTCTTATTTCTTATTAAAAAATCTTTTAATTAATTAGCCAACAAATAAATAAATAGTGTACGACAATTTCAAAAAATTGTCTATAACATTATTTTTCTAAAAAAAAAGTTGTTAATAGAAAGTTTTTTTTCATTCATTTTTTCATTCATTCATTCATTCAAAAAAAAAAAAATAAATAAATAAAAAATAAAAATAAACAGTGGTTTTAAACAGTCATTTTTTTTAATTTAAACTATTTAAAAAGAAAAATTGATTTTAAAAAATAATAAGCATCATGCATCAGTCTAAAATAAAATAAAATAAACCGTTTACAAATATTATAAAGAATATATTTGAAAGAAAATCTTTAAAAAGCACAACACATTTTCCCACTAACTCATAAAAGACATATTCTGTACAATCCGGTATCAGCAGCTTTGGCTCGGTTAGTAAGGATTTATTCCGCTCTCAAAAGGTCCCGGGTTCGATCCTGAGGACGGCGAGAACTAAATTGTGCAATAATAATAATAAGTAAAATAACATAGCAATTCAAAATCACTCGGTAATTTCGAATTCTTTGACGATTAATCGATTTATTAATTTTAAAAATTATATTAAATTATTATCATTAAAAATCAGACTTTGTAACAGAAAGTTACCGCTTCTTCAATCGGAGTTTTCCTTTCTTGTATGTCCCACAACGGTAAATCTACTTACGGAACGGTAACAGTTCGGCTACATTGCTGCCGGTAGTTTCACCTGGAATTCACAGATTTATTTTTAACAGTGTATCTTAACAAGGGACATTTGTTTGCTATTAATAATGGAAAGGAAGTACTAGTAGAGCTATGCAATTTCTGAATTGATTTGATAGTAGATTGGCCATAGAAATTGTACTTTGGTGTTTATCTAGACTCTATGAACAACAAGATAGATTTCATTTTATGTAGTTAATATCAAGTTAAATAAAAGAAGAGGTGCACTGCATCGGATATGATCGGAAATGTGTTTTTATTTTAATTTTTAATTAATATATGTATTATGTATTCGTATTATTATTATTACGAAAGAAGTAATACAGTAACTGATTATTTACATTGTCTTCAATGATTTATTTAATAAAATTTATGTAAAACATTTGCGAAAAATGCTTAATCTAATATTTAAAAAATATCTTCTGGAATTATTTTTTTTATTTCAGTTTCTTATTCCAAAGCATTTACTAAATTTGTACTACATCATAATTATATAATATTTAATGCCAGTGTTTATAACTAATATACAGGCAGCTATACAAGTGGAAAAGGATCTAATATTCTGGCAGATTTATATTTATGTTACAAACGAACATGTTACAATACTTACATGTTTAAAAACATAATAATAATTCAAAAACGAATTGTCTTTTTCTACAGTACATTGGTAACGAAACTTTAATCGTCCTGTTTATAGGGTTCGCACAATTTTACCACTCAATTTTAAAAGTATTTTCAAAGTATTTCACTGCAGAAAAATATTGCGAAATTTGAGAATAAAGGTGGCGGTTGAAAATTCTGTTTCTTAAAATTAAATACAAATTTTCTTATCATTAATAGTTGTGCCAAAATCCTCAAAAAATATAAGAAATGTGCGAATCGTGGTTTACCAGGGCTTGGAGTTGAAGTAGAATCTAGAGTCATTTTTAATTCCGTTTTTTTTTTTTTTTTTTTTTTTTTTTTTTTTTTTTTTTGACTGTTTGGAGGGAAAGGAAATTAGTTATATGTAATTTTAAATCGATAAAAGGAATTAATATTGGATTAAATGAAGCTACACATGTTAAGAATGGCCTAATTACTGCTTAATGTATAGAGTTGATAAAAACCATTTTCAATTAAAATCTCTTGTAGATCCCGAATTATTTAAGAACTAGTAAAATTTTCATCTTTATTTTGGCATATTATTCATTTGTCATTTACCACGGAAATTTTCAGCTTAAGAAACACAGAAGAACATTAAAATTGTAACGATTTCGCTTTTCGAGCCCACGGATTCGAAACAGTGAAATCGGACGCGACGATTAGGCTGTTAAATATTTTTTATGTTAGTTTGTGATAAAACAGCACCAGAGAAACAAAGATCAAATTTGGATTTGTAAACGTTTTAGTGGCGATAACGATAATCTGCTTAAACACTTTCTTCCTCTATTTTTAATTTATTCCTCGTAACATGATACGAGATGTTAAAAATCAAATAAATAATGGTAAAAAAAGAGGCTTTTCTCGAATAATTGATTGCTCTGCTAATTTTTACATCTGTCGGCGCCTGTTTGAGGTTAAAAAAGAAGTCTGAACACCCAAGTTGACCATCTTCAAACAAAACACTCTTAAACCAAACAAAAAAAGAAAAAAAAAATTGTCAATCTACATAAACACAGCCTATCATTGTGAAATCTTTTGAATTAACTTTTTATGTTCCACAAAAATGTGATATTGATATAACGTATCAAAACAACATTGCATGGGAATTAATAACAGTAAAAAAAGAAAATTCAGAAACGGAGATTTAGGTCCATAAAGGTCGATTTGACCAATCGAGTGGAGACGGAGTTCAACAAAGAGGCGTTCATTCGTTTAAAAGCAGTTTGACGCATAATAGTTTTTTCGCAATTTTTTTTTACGCAATTTTATGAAACAACGAAAGGATGATGCTGTTTCATTCAAAAGGTTATTGTTATTCATGTAGGTGGTTGCTAAAATACACGGATACGCACGTGTTTTACAATCTGGCCAACTTCCAAAATTCTTAATTGTTTTACTGCATAATCAGGAATGTGCTATGTATGCGTAACATAAGGAACCTAAACTCAAAGAATACTTATTTCTTTTGTATTAAACAAATCTATTACTTATTTATTTATTGCGTTTTTGCTAAAAACATAAGGATTACCACTGATTACGAAGGATAATGTCGGATCTACATCAAATACTAATAATGCAATACGATTATTTCAAGATGTACAAATATTCGAATTTAATCTATGAATAAAAATAAGAATTGGAACCTGTGAATTTTATACTGCTTTGTCAAGCGCACCTCTGAGTGCAATATGCCTGACAAGTGTTTGTTTTAAAATCGTCATTATCACCTAATTAACTCAATTCTAAAGACTTTAAATGTGGTAAGTGACCTTTACTATAGGAACTACTAAGACAGAACATTCAAAATCTGATTCAGAAAAACTTCGTTTATTAACTTCAAAACAAGCAAAACACTAACCAATTACAGGGGCAACTTTCATAAATTTTGGAAGCATTCCTGTCATATAGGACTGCACAAAAAGATTTGGATGTTTTTCGGGATATTCACTGCAATTGCAAAAATTGTGTTTTCAAATACGTTATACATTTTCTAAATTACTTATTTAGACATCCTAATAAATTGTAAAGTTTTCTTACAGTATTCTGAATGTGTTGGAAAGTGTTTCATAGCCTATGCTGAAAACAAGATATTTTGTTCTTGTCTTATCTTGTAGCATGCCATAACATATTAACTATGAAAAGTTAAAAACATAGAAAAACTGTCCGGTATCCTTAATAATATCCATCTAAAATTGCAATTTTGAAAAGACGAAGAAGTTTTCTTTTATCGAAATAATGCAAATATGTTGTAAAATAATCTTTAAATAATGTTGTTAATAAATATGCAGCTCAACAAAATGAAACAAGATACACCAGTTTCATAAACTGCCTTTAGAATAATAATAATAAAAAAAAAAAAGTCCTTTTTTCGCATTTACTATCAAATATATGTAGATAAAATAAATATCAAAACATGTTTAAAATTTATCTTCTTTGAAAATATTTCTAAAATTTATTTTTTCCATTCAGCGCTGTATTACATGACAGATATTCATTTTCTTTTAATTTGATGAATCTTGTTGTGAAAACTATAAGTATAGACATCTTTTTTTTTCTTTTTTTTCTTTTTTTTTAATTTGCTAGAGGACTTTGCCCCCTACGAGCTACGCTCGAAAACCTCCGTCCTGCCTCTAAAAAATTAGTTAATTTGTTCGGCTTTAAAAAGTTTAAGGAAGATTGAATTATAATAATAAAAAAAATATAGTGGCCATCATCCTTAAACGGATACAGTCAAAGTTCTAAAATCCGCACACCCATAATCCACTGTTTTCTCATTGTTTTCTCATTTTTTTTTTAATTTTTTTTTTTAAATCGTTTTTGATCACTAATTTGTAAATTTTTTAACTGTTCATTTCATTGTTTACATTCGTAAAATAATGCGAATTATAGAAAATAGTGGATTACGGGTGTGCGGATTATAGAACTTTGACTGTATTCATTCTTTTCCGCTTTACGGAGGGGTTTTAAGGCCAAATGAGCTCCTGTTAACACGTTAGCTGCGGCAGACGCGCCAGCTCGTGATAAGGAGCCAACGTTAAGGAACTACTCACGCGCCAGCGCGTGATATGGGGTGATGTCCAATAGCCAGTCACGCGCTGGCGCGGGAAAATCTTTCACTGATTCTTTGTTAAAAATTGTAAATCGGCTTCTGGGAAAAACCCACTTCTACAGTGCGGCATTAACTATTATCACATCTTCACGTGAGCGGCAGCGAACGTGTTAATGGCTTTTTTTTTGCGTTGGATTAAATAAGATAAGACTAGATAAGATTATTTAAACATTTCAGAATAGCTAATACAAAATGAACTTAATCAGCAAAGTCTTAGTTTAGTATTTTTTAACAATTTTATAAGGTAATGGTTTTTAATAAGTGATTCTTATGTAACGTTTTGAATATGACATAATTTTCACCAAACTTTTGTTTTTCTTTTTGAAAAACTCACGTAGAAATATTTTTATCGTTAGAAAGGAAATATTATTATTTGCACTGTCTTATTACGTTTTTTAAATCTGACGTAATTTTTCTTCATTTACGACTTTTAACGCATATTAATAAGTTTATTATTTTTCAGTTTTCTTTCTCTTTTAAAATTCACATGTGAATATGGTTTTTATGACGTAATTTTCGATATTTTCTTGCTTTTAATACGTAATGTTCATTTAATTTTGATATTCGAAAAAAAAATTTCTATTTATATAACATTCACATATCAATAATTTTTTAATTTGAAGAAACTTTTATTCTTGGCGTTGGTAGTTGGAAACAATTTAAAATTGTTTTATTTTTTAAAATATGTAAAAAAAATATCCCCTAAATACTGAAAATTTGAATTTAAAATGGAAATAAATCCTCATGAAATGAGTCAAATAAAAAATAAATGCAGTCTGCACACCGGATATTCTAATGTATAAAATGATCTAAAAATGATAAAATTCCTAAGTATAGTTTTGCTCCTATAAAACTTTTTTAATGGAACGATTTTGACCAACAATAAATATTGGATTTAAAAACTGTCTGCACCAGCAAAATGTTTATTAAAAATTTCTCTATAATACCAACTATTTTCATATTCTGACATGCAACAGCTCTCTTAATATTAACGAAGAAAGACCACCGGTCATAAAACATTCATGCCGTTCAACTACTCGCAACTGACTGAATTAATTGAAATATTTTTCTATAATTGAATTAGAATAATAACATTTTCAAGGATTTTTTTTTCTTTTTTTTTTTTTTTTAATAAATCAAATTATTACTATTTCATAAACCAAAGAATTACAGATTAGGAAAAAAAGTCTAAAAATACATTTCAGCATTTTTGTGAATCATTGTGAGTTTTCTGCAGCTACAAATTTGCAAATTTCTTTCAAATATGATTTCCATCGGACGATAGTGATACAGCAGTAAAATATTCTTCTGATGACAAAATACTCACTATGATAATCCATGCCAACAGCATCATAATTTAGTCATTTAAATATCATAGTCATATATACATCTAAATATATACATGTTAAATCACATTAAAATAATAAAAGAAATGAAAATAGGTTTTTTTCTTTTTTTCAAAACTCCATTTTTTTCCAAGTGTTGCATCCCCAACGGAAATTTGAAATACCATGTCAAGTAATCAGCCGCAATTAACAAGAAGAAAAAAGCCAATTTTTTATTTTTAGTGCATCGATCTTCTAAAGTGATGTTTTCCTTATTTTATAATATTACTTTTTTTTTTTCTCGTAATGCCCGCATTTTAATTATTATTGTTATCTATTTTTAATGTCCCTGATCATTTCGTTTTTCCTCTCTTACTGCCACTCTTTAGCGGAAGCCAGGTTCAAAGTTTCCAGGTTGGTGGTGGTGGGGGTGAGAGGTCAAAAATTTAAACTGGACAAATTTAAAAGGAAAATTTATTAAATCAAAGACACAGAAAGGCGGGAATTGTGGACTCGGGGTTCTGAAGCTACTTAACGACCGTAGCTGCGCCGAGCTAATAAACAATTAGCTAACATTTGCATTGGATAAACTCGAAACTAAATCCGGTAAACTTAAATTGGGTAAACTTTCGTCATCTGAATCTGCAGCTAACATATCAGATTGATTAGATAATTTCATTTTCCAAAAGGTTATTGTAATTTGTTAAATTATAATTATTTTAATTAGGATAGGAAAGCTCTTTCTAGGTGGTAATCATATAATCACGTGGTAATGAGCTATTTTAAAACGCAGTGTTACGATTCCGGCGCAAACTTATCTGTTCAATGACACCCCTTTGGATGTTTTTGTTGGACACCCGTTTGGATGTTTGGTTTTGCGAAATACAACATCGCATCAACACTGATACGTTTGGGACATCTGTGAAAATATTTTTATCAATTGTTTCATATTTTAAGTGCAAATCGCGATTTTTACCCATAATTTTAGGACGGGCATTTACACTAGTATATATTTATGTGTGTGTGTGTGTTTTTAATTTAAAAAAATTCTGAGAACATTTTTTTAATCTGTTTGTTCCATTCATCATTGTTTTTCGTGACATATGTCCATTTTCCTTCAACTTGATGCTTTCGTGCCTTGTCACCCAACATGTATCACATCTATTTATTTACATCTACTTCATCCGCATTGATATATCAACGTGTCACGCGTCCGCAAACAAAACAAGGCGTTCAGAATTGCTCGCGATATAAAACAGAGAGAAGACACGCTGTCATTGAATCCCTTTTTATATAAAGGCGAGCTTTCATGAACAGAAAGGATTAAATGCGTCGGTGGTCGAGGGTGGAGACGGTACATTTCATCAAGTGGTTGTGTTTTTGGTAAAGGATCTGGCGCGCGACATGCCAAATGATTGAGTTACGCAGAGTATTCAGTGAAGTTATTTTGGGTGAATTAAAAGTCAAGTAATAATAAAAGTGCGCTAGTTTGAAATCGTCACAGGTTGCAACCTACAATCTACGATGATTCACTTTTTGTGAATTAAAAACTCCCAGTTTAAATAAAAACAAGTAAGAAAAATCATGCGTTAAGCATAGATTATGAAACACTTCCTGAAATCTTTAACAAAACTTCGCTATTTAGAAAAATAAAGTGTTGCTAGCTATAGCCAAATATGTATTCTAATACTTTTCAACAATCCTGTGTTTGATCTGTCGCTTGATATATAGACTATATAATGGGGAAATTAAATTCAGCGAGAAAACACGCAACAGTTTGAAATATCTCTTTCAGCAATTTATGCTAATAGATGGAAACATACTTTATACTTTTATTCAGCTCTGTACCTTTATTATACGCCATTATTTACCTAAAATTTAGTTCAAATAAAATACTCTTAAAACAACTGACATCACATTTCCAGAAATCATCATCCATAGGTGACAAAATATGCAATTCTTTGCGTGACCATGTACATCATTTTATCTATATTCTACAAACCTTTCTTAGTAAACTGAATGCAGTTCAGCATAAAAATACATAACTTATTTTAAAACATATTTCGAGTAAATTACGCTCGTATTCAGTAACCACTACGAACTCTTTTGTGTAGCTCTGATATCAACTATATAGCATTTATACATACCATATAATCTGTATAAATTTAGAGAAACTTAAAAGCACACATCATAATTAAAAAGGTATTTCATCCATCCATCAGCCATCATCGATAATATACAATACTTCTGATAGAATGTAATATTTGAAATCTTTTGTGTGTTTCTGTAAAGGCTGTGCACTTCGTATTATGTGTGAGATAACTTATATTAAGCCCCAGAGACGTATATCAATTTTATTATACATGAAATAGTTTAATATAATTAAAATATGTTGCAAACAAATCCCCGCTTTATCATTGTAATTGAATTCTTTTGTGTGACCCTGTAAATGAATAATAACTATTCTTTTCACCTCATATTTTATAGAATACATATTTTAGCGCAATTCGTAAATGAATATAGATTTTGATATGTTTGGCAGAATTTAACATCTTTAAAATTGATTTGAAACTATTTTCCCCCATAGGCCGTAATGTAAAGGAAAATTTTTGATTGTCCCTGTAAATAAATTAATCATGCTACAGAAACTTCATTTGCAATAGGGCTCATGCTAAAATAAACGTCAATAACTCCCAAAATTTTCAGGGCAATCTGAGTATATTTACGAGAGTAGAACGCGGCCGGACGACCAGACTAACCGAAATCACATACACTTCTCGACTTTGTTGGTGAGTGTTAAAAATAGACGAATAAATAAAAATAGTAATTTAACAAATTATTACCACCATTTGGAACATGATTTTTTCAAAGCCTAAAATTTAAGACTTATAAATAAATTCTATATTAAAAATATATATACATACATATTTCCCTCACTTTTAGTATACAATACATGTTTATTTTACAGTTAAAGTTTAATAAAGATGAAACATCTCGAAGAAATTATCTTTTAAGCAGCTATTTTCCTCATAAAGGATTATTAATTTTTTAAAAAGAAAAATAAAGAGGGGATAGTGTTTCTTCCTTTCTGAATTCATTCAATTTCTTACATAATTATATCTATCCTATCTTACATTATAAAGGACAATCATTATAAAGGACATGTCTGTGCGTAACGCATACGTCTTTCTGCAAATGGCAACACTTTCAAATTTAAAATGCAATTTCAGTTTTGCAATTTTTGGCATTGCAAATTTTGAAACTTCTAACTAGCGCACATTTTCAATTTTTACACCGTCATATATGAGAAAAAATGTACTTTTAAATGCAATTTGTTTAAAAGCTACATCTCAATTTGTTTTTGAGTTATTGTTATTATTATTTTGTAGTTTTTATTATTTATTTATTTTGCTATTGTGGCAACAGAAGTATTCCAAAAAATGCAGACACCTCATGGATTTAGATATGCCGTCAGATATATCTATTCTCGATCGAGAGCAACAACCATTTTCAAATGGTTAAATAAAAATATGCGTCATCTTCGAAAGACGTAAGGATTAAGAAGCCGGAATAGATTCAGTTTTAGACTGATTACCGTCTTAGCAGGTCCACTACTTCCCCACTTAATTATATTCTGTTCTCCAAGTGCTCCGATTTCACAAATTTTATTCTATTTTGTAAACATTATCCAGGAGCAGTATATGTTCATAATTAATGTTTCAGGCGTTACATACTTGTGAACCATGTCATGTCTAAATGTGAGGACCCCAAAAGCGAAGGCATATAAGTGACAAAAATAAAAATAAAAATAAACTAGTCGTTGGGGGGCTACCGTAATACTTACCCATCATGGATACGAATAACATAATATATGAAAATAAAACGCGTGTAAACTATTTATAGAATGCATCGCAATTCCAAAATAAAATTTGGACGCATATTTAAATAGTTTTAAAAAATATATAGTAATGCTCTATTAATGAAATGTTGATGAGCCAATTTCGACAAATTATATATAACGCCAAAATATTCAAGTAGTACTGGATTGCTTAAAAGAAACATCCTTATTACTCCAAAAATAATAATCATATTAACTAACAATTTACTGAGTCGTATTAAGCGTCTCATTTCCAATTAAAATATATCTTTGTAATGAAATTTGAATGAAATACAGGGTCATGAAAAATCGAAGAATGTGGAAAACAGGATTACAAATATCTCGGTAACTAATTATCGTTCTTTATTACTTCGTTCTTTATGCAAAATTTGTGTTATTTTATTGACTTTTACGTCCATTCCTTAAAATAAAAAAATTCGAAAATTTTTATGCACCTTTCATCAGAACGAATTTTTTGACAGTCCGAAAAAAATAGTTCCGGTTAATCGAGGTTACTGATATTAAACAGGCTTCGTTCCATTCTTACATACTAAGTACATACAAAATTTCAAGTCTCTATCTCAATCTGTTCGGGAGATAGACCGGTTACAGACAGACAGACACACAGACGGACGGACGGCATTTTTTTTTTTATCCTTAAAAATGTGTTTTTTGGAATCTCCACTATCTGAAACGTGTAAATCCGTCAAAAAAAATTTTTCGATTTTCGAAACGATTGGAAGATTTACCCTATACTACGTATGATGGGTAAGTAATAGTTAAATGAACAGGTTATCTGGAAATAAGTCAATTTATTTGTAGGTAAAGAATTATGAGGGATTTTTTAATTATAGACTGCGTTTCAGAGGACAGTTATTTAACCTCCTTCTTGAAACTGTAAAACGCATGGAGGCCAAGGGGTATAAGCACATTTGTTTTCGTTGACGTCCACATAGCTGAACCGCGATCAACGACTTACATAGTTCATGACTCTTAATGCGCCTCACGAATTTAATCATTTTTAAACGGCAATTGGTACGGAAAAAAAAAATTATCGCATGCTGTCATTTTGCACTAATCACAGTTTAAAGATTATTCATCCTGTGTGACGTTTGAAACGTCATGAAGTGTCGTCAGTGTTGAATCTAGGGAGTGGCTCGAGGGGGACATTCCCCCCCCCGGAAAATTTAAGATTTTTGGTTTTTAATGGTAAAAAAAAGACAATGTCATCCCCCCCAGAGCCTCAGAAATCCCTCCCGGAGAAAAGTGTCTGAATTCAACCCCGATTGTCATTGTATTATATTGTTGGTAGCGACTGAAGGCGGGAATTTACTTGTAATAAGATTCAATCGTCTCCTTCTTTTTTAATTTCAACCTCAACCTGAATGCAAAAATTAAAGCGTGAAAGTTTTTTAATTTATGTCTACCTACATAATGATGATAAACTTTCATTCAAAAATTACTTATTAAGCTTTTTTTTCTGACTTGCTATGGCCACTACAATCTAAATCCATAAATTTGGCGGTCCCTCAATTTCCGCGACCAGAGCGACAGCCTACTTCGGCCCACGCTTTGCACGGCCCAGCTGTTTGCATCCAAATTTTATTTTTAAAATGCACATGTCATAGTATCTATGTACTATGTGTGAGGATTACAGCAGAATAAAAAAAAAATACTTATTAATAATTCTCAGATTGTCCCTTCGAAAGTCAAACTGTTCGAAGATGTCCCGCTTAAAAATCATAAATCTATCCGAAAGAAATTGAAATAACTGAATGTTATAGTGTCGCCATCTGTGAAGCATCTATAAAAGCAAATTTATTTCCGACAAATTTCTGCAATCGTTTTAAAAAGTAGTCCAATATTTAGAAGTTCAGAGTTTGTCAAATTCTTAACTAATCATGCCTCAAAATGCTGTAATTCAACAAAGTTTAAAATGTTTATTCGCAGAAAATGTCTAACTTTTTCGTCCTAATTATCGAACTTGACAACGTAGCAGATTATTATGCTATCAAATGGAGATTTTAATATACGCAGACGCAGGCCCCGATTACCGAAAAATCACAAGCTTAGATACCGTATCTTCCCGCGAGCCGCCATTTTGTTTCTTTGTTATTTCTTATACATTATTATTTACCCTTAAACTACAAAATGCAACTGAAATGATTATTTAATGATTGAATCGTGTATTTCAGAAATGATATGAAATTAAACAAGACAATCAGCTGTAGAAACTCAAATATTGAAAAAGCAAATTTTTAATAGTAAAAATCGTTTGATTTACTTATTCATTTATTTTGTAAAACATTCAAGTAAAGTAAAAAAAAAAAAAAAATTAGCGTGCATAAGGCTTAAAAATATTTATTTTACGTTTCCTCAAAAAAATAATTGCAAAATAATAATAATAATAACAATTTGAGAGAAATAATAATGAAACAAGATGGCGGCTGGCGGAAAGATACGGCATCTGTTCCAAATCACAAGAAGCAGGTACTTCTCCTGGAAAACTTTGAAGGGGCCCGAAATTGAGAAAACAGGGGCCCCCAAATTTTCTATAGAATTAATTCCATTTGAAAATGCTAGTTTCTTTTCAAATTATCAATCTTACAATGTATATTTAGAGGTGTTTCATAAAAATTGCTTTCATAACAAATTCACTTTTTATGTAATAGATCAAAATCGACCAACTGAT
>CAXHSM010000380.1:0-14000 GCA_964019185.1 Maratus speculifer | reverse complement strand
AAATACAGAATCTAAAATCTTGTTCCAAAAAAATATCAAAAACAAAAATGCATAATTGACTCAAAATAAATAAATAAAAAGACATAACTGCAGATTTTTCTTCAATTATTTTATATACATTTAAATTTATATTACAATAGACTCCATCAAAATCCACACAAGGACCAGAAGTTGTGCTGATTTTAGAATTTTATGGATTTCAGATCATTGCTTTGTTTACATCTTTTTAAAAAGGAATTTGAGTGTAATAATACAATTAAAGTTATAGTGAATGCTTTCAATGTAGTAAAATATTAAAATAAGTAATAAACTAAAATGATAAAACATAAGATAATTTTAAAAATGATTACACTAATAAAAGACAGGTTTACTACTTTAAAAACAAACAACTTTAAAAACAAACTTTAAAAACAAACAGTTGTATCTAATCATCAACATTCATTATTTATCGATTTCCATTTCAAGTTGAGCAATCTTTTCTGAAATGGAAAAAAAGTACTTAATTATGATCATAAAAAATATTTTTGCTTTTAACAATCAACAGTTTGGTTTGGCAAATTATCAACAGAAATATTTATTATCTTAAACCCCCCCCCCCCTCCATTTGTCGACGAGGTGAATGAGTTATTTATAGATTTGTAAATTTAAATCGTTGGTATTTTGTAATGTGCATCCTATCTAATTATTATTGGTATTATTGTCTTCTACTGCTAGTATACATGGGTGACGTATGTGTGGCGCCATGATCAGCCGGCGCCAAAAACCCGGTAACGCATTATATATATATATATATTTTTTTTAAGCAAATGTAGAATTTAGTTTGGCTAGGATCCAGGAAGTGTAAATGACTCTTTTTTTTATTATATATTTTTTTATATTTATGTTAATAATTGTTTTTTCTTGTGTGTGTGGTTTAATTAAAAAAAAAGGAATTTTTAAATTATCTATTTTATAGAAATCTGCTCTTAGTCGGGTAGACAAAGTTTTCATTCGGTCAATGAGGTGCCGTATCCCCCCCCCCCCCTCCTCTGTTGTTGGAAGTGATTTTATGATTTTTAGTCCGTATTACGCAATCGGATATCAGAAACTCAACAGGCGTGAGGGTTATTCTTTCGGTCTTCGGTGACTTATCAGGCAGGATGAATACCGATGCACCTAGTGACATATCGAAGGTGGGCGATAGAAATTTAAAAAGTACAAATTTATCAGAGTACCCAAAAAATTCGGATAACAGGAGTTTTCAACCAGATTGGATGAAAACTAAAGCTTTCAAATTCTGCTTAGTGCTTAATATTTTTGAAGAGAATTCTTGAAACGCTAGATCCTGCAAACCAATTATTGCAAAAGCTAGAAACTAGTTTAACTGATTCTTTAAGAATTGTAGATTCTACAATAGATTCACTTACTTGTTTAAGGTCAGATGAAATTTACGAAGAAATTTTAAATTTGATGTCCACTGAATTTGTTGTTGAGGAAGAGGAAGAAGAAATATGTTCAAAAAAGCGAAGAAAAACCACTTCTACAAAACTCAGAGATTATTTAATTGTAGAAACTACAGGTGCTAGCTCGAATATTGATGAAACATTACATCTAAAAGCCATTTATTTTGAAACTTTAGATATAGTATTAAATGAAATGAAAAGGCGGTTTAATAATAACGATAAGTTACTTCTAGCGCTGTCAAGTGCAGAGCTTGATATGGATTTAAATAAAATGAAGATATTAGAGAATTATAATGTTAAGCTTCCATCTAAAGATGAAATAATTGTTGTAAAGAATTTCATAAAAAGAACCATTGAAGAAAATCCAAACACCATTGTATTTAATGAACTTTTTAAATATAGGGTTGCATTTGAAGACACTTATAAACTATTAGCAACTGTTAAAACTTTTGGATGTAGTACTGCAATATGTGAATCAACATTTTCAGTCCTTACAAGAATAAATTGTCCATAAAGACTAACAATGTCTCATCAAAGAATGGCCGATTTGAGTTTTCTTGCGTTTGAAAAAGAAAGAACAGAAACAATCAATATGGAAGTTTTCCTTAAAAAATTTAATGAGAAAAAGAATAGAAGACTTCAATTGTTTTAAAGCAGGTGAACTTCAATTTGTTGACACTACTTTATTCCTTTTAAATCTACTTTTTTCAGTTTATGTATTTAGTATACACTACAAGGTTAGTTTTCACATTTATAATGCTTATATAACCATTCGTATTTATATATCTATTTAACTTAAATACTTTATATTTGTTGTGTTTGGGCTGACGCTTTGGTCAGGGCATCAAAGGAAATATAATGTTATGTTTACTTGATAGTGGAAAAAGCACTTTTTATTTGCCTCTACCCACAATTAGGCCAAATAAATGATCGTGATAATGACAGCACATCGCGGAGAATGGGGGCCTGCAAACGACCCAAGTGACCATCCTTACTTCACTTAAAACAATAGAAATATCTTTATCCATGAAGACATAAAATGTCAAACATAAGTTAAAAAAATATAAAATTGAAAAGGTAAAAAAAGTTACCTGTCAAGTCCTTGGATGTTGATGACAAATAAATCCAGACAATAGGCACAAGAAAAATTATTATGCACACAAAATTTGAGGAAAATTATTTTTATTTCATGAAGAAACTTGTTTTCTTTTCTCATGAATAAATATTTCTTCACATATTTATATTATTTTGACTCGTACATATTAATCTCTCTTTTCATAAAAACCATATCATAATATATGCTAATCACAACAAATGCTATCTCCACGCAATAAAAATTCTTTGTCAATAATATTTTTTAGATATCTCAACAGGATGTAAATTATAAATTTACTCATGACATAAAAGGAGAATATAATATTATTTCTTCTTGAAAAGGAGCATCTTTCATAATATGAACTTTCAAAAAAACAAAATATTTTATACTTCATATTGCATAGATACAAACCAATATTTTCTTCATAACGCCCCGTGAGTAATCAAAAATTATATATATAAAATGGGCCAGATAACGATATGAAGGAACTTTATGTAAATAAATATTTGCATCTCACGAAAAGAAAAGATTTTCACCTCTGCTTGTTTGTCAGAGGACTGGCATCACATAAAACAATTATTGAAGAAAATTCGAGCACCAATAATAGCTGCAGAAAAATTATTTTTAATGATGAGGTGATGAAAGATGAAAATAGGTATTAAGTGGACTCATGATGACATACTACATCACTTATGATGCTTCCACAAGAACACCAACCAGAAGATCTATGGAGTGCGCACGTTGAATAAACCAAAAGAGAAGGCACATAAAACGAAGACATTCAGGAATGTATTAAACCACTTCATTGCTCCTCGCAGCACGAAGGGGCCTTGCTCCTCGTAGCCTTGAAAATTCAGCCTATTCTAAAACCATGCGGGGATCACAGCAGCATAGAACGGAGACCGTATAAAACGGCTTCAAAGGGGCGCGCACATGGCCCGAACTTCCACCCAAAACCTGCAGTCATCGGACCGCATCCATCACAGCTGGTGTTTCGTAGCGCAACTGACTCAGGTGGCCGCGAGCCCAGGGGAAAAAGAGAAAGGGTTATTGTAAATGCAAAATACGCCAATTTGGCAGAGAGCAAAGGAGGGGGTGAGGAAAAAATAAGCCAAATTACAATATACAGTATGAAAAAATATGTAACTAATAAGAATAAAATTGATAACCATCTTAAGAGGGGAGGCCAAAGCCAGTGGCCATGTACTTAACGGCTTGAAATACGTCACCTGTGAAATTTAAATTGATAGGTTAGGGGTGTGTCCGAATAAACGGAAGTTCCACCCAAAAGAACAAGCGAGAATGTTCTCGAACAAATTTTAAAACCGGAAGGAATGATTTCAAACAGAATTTTACCGGCTTGGAACATTCGAAAGCTAAGTAAGAAAGAAAACATTACAGGCGACGAAAAGAAAAATAAGCGAAACCGAAATTAAATTTAAATTGAGAACATTAATAAAAGGAAGGTGATATGAAATAAAATGGCTAATAAAATTGAATTATACTAAACATATGGGGGGTTATGGAGTAACCACCACATATTACCCAGGGTCCCCCAAAAGAAAATATTGGTGAGATGACAAAATGAACAATTTTTCATCGAGACAATATTTTCCAACACATGTACAAATATACTAAGTAATTACACAAAATAAATATCAGAAATAGTTATAAAAATATACATAATTGTTGTACATGATATTTAAATAAAAAAAAAATAATTACTGTTATGATAGTAATCCTTATGAAAATATACCAACTGTAGTAAATGTTAACATGAAAGGTATATAAAGTTTCTTTCAGAGGTATCTATCATATAAAAAAAATTAAAGTCTATGTGCAGAAAAACAGTCCATAACTTTGAAGAGTCTCTTGTTAGGCTGTGCACAATGTTCCACAATAGTAGAATGCTTTTAGCATATGTCAAAATACTTGATTACACAATAATATGTATATTTATATTCTCAGTTGTGAACAAAAATGAAATATACTATAACTGTATATGAATCATGTTATAACTATATATAACATATATGGTTTCAAATAACACATAATAAGTTAAATGAATTTGTAAGTTGAAAATTGAACATCCATAAAAATATATATATAAATAGTGCAGAGAGATTAGTTATGCTCTCATAAAAAAATTATTTACTTATATCACCACATAGCCTTTTACGCTTTCAATAAATCTTAAATGAATAAACTTTAGTATTATTCAATAACACATTTTTGCAGAAAATAAAAATAATAAGTTGCAAAAGAAATGTCAACAAAAGCATGATATTATTTTTCAACAAAAATATCTTCAAAGTGAATATAATAATTTTCAAAGAGAGAATTTTTACACTCTCATAAAGGAATATTCTTAAACATTTTCAATATAAATTGACAATAATTGCATAAATACCTTTAATACTATACTTCATTCAAAATAAACATAAAACATAAGATGTTTAATATTCTGAAAAAAGGAAGAAACTTATATGAATATGTCAATCTTATATATGACTTGATAATGTCAACATACAAAGAAAAATCAATTGTGTCAAAATTTCTATATAGAAGATATCTAGAACATATTTACTTGTAATTTTCAAACATTTTTAGAAAAATTAAGTAAGTGATCACTTTTGCATTTGTCATAAATCAAGAATTTGCTTTATATAAATATATATAATGACTCATTAAACATCTTTGGATAAATATATATATCATGACTGAATCAAGAACTTTGGATAAATATATATATTGACTGAATGACCAACTTTGGATAAATATATATATAATGCCTCAATCAACATCTTTGGATCCAAAGTATAAATACCCAAAAGTATACAAAAAGAAAAAGAATTACTTATTGTGAGTCATTCACTTTCTATATTTCAACAAGAAGAGAAGAAAACATTAGTATGAATAAGTTTATCATGCACTTTCTTTTTTTTTTTATCAAAAGGGGTTAAATGTTAAAGCATGCATGCATTGTAAGGAAAAGACACAATAGGGAAAATAATTTGATGAGTACTCATCTTTATGTTTACCTTATATCAACTACAATTTCACCTTTCTTATTAGAATGCACATTTGTCAAAAAATAACTTTAAATAATGATATAGTATTATAACAAGAATATAAAAAGACAAATTCTTTCTCCATTTTTTGCATCAACTATTGTAAGTAAAGACTTTATAAAATTTAAAAGTATGGCATACATGAGATTATATGTATATATTGTAAGAATTATGACTTATAGATAAATACAGTAAATAATAAAACTATTAAAATTCATACATACATCCCGAGGATGACCGTTGAGTTGTACCAGGGAGAAGAAGACTTAAATAAAATGAAAAAAAATAAATAATAACAGCTGCCTGCAGCCTGGAGAAAAGAAAAAAAAATTACATAGCGATTCTTCTTGCTGGACAATCAGTGCGGATAGCTTCGACTGAATATATTACAAAGAAAAAGTCATCCTGTAAAAGGAAAAAGAGAGTTAGTCTATTTTTTAAGTAGTTTATGATTGCGAGGACGAAGATCATAACTTCTATATTGAGTGGATTTGCTTTTAGCACCAGTATGAGTGCTATCAGGAGGAGCTTGTGACAGTACCGATTTACTGGAACATGAAGATGTTTGCTGGCACTTAGAAGAAGAAAGAATTGTAGGAGATGTGCTACATGCAGCATCATGATTTGAAACTTGAATAGAAGAGTGTTGTCTGACAGGAGTGGAGGATGCATTATCAACAGCTGGTTGATCATGTGATGCACCTTTTGAAGAAACTGAAGGATGTTGCAGTGCTTCATTTCTCTTTTGAAGCTTCAAGATTCGATTAGTGTGAATCAACATTGGTGAAGCATGACTATTATTGGGATCTTGAATTTGAATGAGCACAGGAGAAATTATTTTCTTGACCACGTATGGGCCTTGTATCTTTTTGTTAAACACAGTAGGAAATTTTGCATAAACAATGTCATTAACATTGATGTTGGAAAACTTTAATTTTTCTCTGGATTTTTGGTACACCTTTTGTCTGGATGATTCGTTATTCTTGTAAGCTTGATAGTATATTTTTTCAATAACATCCATCAATTTATGAATTTCATATGCAGTGTTGAGAATTTTCCATGAAACTTGAGATTTATAATTGGAATAAATGTCATTTATTTCTCTGCCAAAATGAAGAAGATTTGGGGAGAACTTTGTAGCTGGATGAGGTGTAGCGTTATATATAGATTGATGAATTTTCAGAGCAGTGGGTACATCACATCCTTGTGAAGCCATTGTGTTCACAGATGATTTTATTTGAGAATTGACTCGTTCGCTTAAACCGTTAGCTTGGGGATGGGCTACAGAACTATGCTCCAATTTAATGCCAAGCTTTTTGTTAAAATATGAAAACATATCACTCGTAAATTGAGAACCATGATCAGTGAGAGTTAATTCAGGTTTTCCATGAGTGGAAATATAATGCAATAACGCTTTTGTAACTGACTCAGCACTGATATTATTCAAGGCATATAATTCTAAATGACGAGAAAAATGGTCTATCATGGTCAACACATATTGACGATTTCTCAATGGGCCGAGTAAATCCATAGAGACCTTTTGATTGGGAACTGTTGGGAGTGGTGCAGGTAGGTATGGAGCAGTGTTTTTTTTATGATTCTTATTTACTAAACAAATTTCACAAGAGTTGACATAATTAATGGTATCAGAAACAAGGGTTTTCCAGGTAAATCTTTTCTTTAAATTAACAATGGTTTTATGAATTCCAGTATGAGTAATATGAGCAATTCTTAAGGCCTTTGCTCGAAGTGATAGAGGTAAAACAGCTTTGTGTAGCTCGATATCTTCTGAAGAGAAATGACCATTATAGCAAAGTAACTCATTCCTTGGATTAATATAGTAGCCATTTAAACTTTTAGATTTTTTATTATTTTTAAGGTCTTCATAAATTTGTTTGATTTTTGGGTCCTTCTGTTGTTCAGAGAAGATGGTGTGATCAAGAATTTCTAATAAAGGATCTTGGTTATTATCATTATTAGAAGGTGAAGAATCACTCTGAAGATGACATGTGTGGTGGACTTTGTGAACTAAACCACATGGAAATTGAGAAATGTCATTATGTAAATCGTTTTGATTATCAACAATGGGTAGAGGTTCTTGTGAAGAAATAAGATCTGGATTATTATTGAGATCTTCAGTAGGAATGTGAGGAGTTCTACTCAGAAAATCTGCCAAGACATTTTCTTTGCCTGGAACATGTTGGAATGTGTACGAGTATTCTGACAGTTCTAACATCCAACGAGTAGTAATATCAGCAGGTGATGTAGCTTTTTTATAATTATTAAGTGGTTTGGCATCAGATAGTAGAATAAAGGGTCGACCAAAAATATAGTATTTAAAAGCAGTTATGCCTTTGTAAATGGCATAAAGTTCCAATTTGATGGCAGGGTAGTGTCTTTCTGATTGAGATAGAGTTTTAGAATAATAGGAGATAGGTTTTAGTTCACCATCAAATTTCTGCATAAGAACAGCTGATATTGCTGTTTTTGAGGCATCTGTATTAACATAAAATGTTTCATTCCAATTAGGAAGATTGAGCATAGGTTTATGAAAGAAAATGTCCTGTAATTCTTTAAATGCATTTTCTTGTTCAGATTTCCAAGAAAACTTATTTTTAGGTTTGGTGACTTCGATGAGAGGAGCAATCAATTTAGAAAAATTAGGTATAATTGATCTATAAAATGAACACAAGCCGATAAAACTCTTTGTTTGCCTCTTGGTTTTAGGCTTTGGAAAGGAAGTAATTTTTAAAATATTACTTGTAATAGGAAGAATTTTATGATCTGTGAGTTGGAAACCCAAAAAGTTAATGCTAGTTTGCATAAAGGTACACTTTTCAGGAGACAAAGTAATGTTATTAGCAATAAGAGTGTCTAATAGCTTTGTGAGTTTCAGGGACATTTCTTCAAATGAATTAGCACCCACTACAATATCGTCTTGATATGCATAACAGGAATCAATTTGAGATAATTGAATAACAGAGTCGATTAATTGTTGGAAAGTGCTGGCGGCCGTCTTCAAGCCAAATACTAAACGTAAATATGTAAAAATTCCCCATGGAGTAGTAAAACTAAGTTTATCTTGCATATCTTTAGGTACAGCAATCTGCCAATATGCAGAGGGTAAGTCAAGAGTGGTATAATATTTAAATTTTGACAACTGCACCAATAGATTTTGAATTCTAGGAAGAGGATATGAAGATGGAATTATTATGGAATTTAACAATCTTAAATCAAGAGCCAAACGATACTTTTGAGGCTTAGACATATCAGTTCTCTTTTTTTTAACAAGAAGCATGGGACAGGCCCAAGATGAGTTTGATCTCTCAATAATGCCAGCTTTCAGCATTTGATCAATTTGGTCAAGAGCTTCTTGTTCAAGAGCTTGAGGTACAGGAAAAGGTAATGTTTTTACTGGATGAGAATTTAGCATGGTAAACTGAGGATTGACCAGGTCAGTATGACCTAAAGTGTCAAGAGATTTCGAAAAGGCAAGCGCTTTACTACATAATAATTTTGTTAAAGCTTCCCTTTCATGAGGAGGTAAATGTTTAAGATCAAAGTCATTTGGAGATAATTCTTGAATACGTTTTCTTTTAATCTCTTCAGATGGCAAAATTAAATTACAGAATTCGTTTTCAAATTCTAAATCGAAAGAGTATTCTTCAATATCTTTTTCATCTACATTGATACATTCACCAATAATTGAATTTTTATTTAAATGAATATCGAGCTTTGAAATATTCTGACATACAACCAAAAATAAATCATTTTGAATGAAAGATTTTGAGTGCAATGATTGATGTAATACAAGACCTTTGTTTTTTAAATTGGGTTTAAAAAGAAAATATTCAGATGGAGGATTCAGATACTTCACATGTAAATAAACAAATGAATTAGGAGGTATTACTTCTCTATTGAGTAATTGTACCATGTTAGAACTCACCAAAACTTTGTTACCAATACTTAAATGAGTTTGCTTTTCACCAAAATAGTTATCATCATTAGTATTCTCAGATGAGAAATTCTTACTAGGAATATTATTATCATTAGTAGACACATAATTCACCACATTAGCATAATCAGTTGGAAAATGATTAGAAAAATAAGTAAAATGACCATCAATATAAGGATTATGAAAATTCATAGCAGAATGAGCCATATTATTTGTAAACAAACCATTATTTTGAACATTATAATTATAAGGATAGGTTGTATAATTATTGAACAACTGTAAACTTGAATTATCATAATTTGCACAAGTATTATCAATGTAAGTATCACTCGTTAGATTATTTGCCATAAATTCTTCATAATAAGGCATTTTGTGTGCATCGAGAGAATATGGTACATTTGAATTCACATAATTATATTCAGAATTCATAAAATAGCAAGTAGGAGATTCATTATAACTTTGAAAAGGAATGTGTTTGTCCTTAATTAGGATAGACTTAAAACTTGGAGAAATAGTAATAGAATGCTTGTTAATAAACTCAAAGCCAAGTATGGCTTGAAAGTGAACATTTTGAATTTTTGTAAGGTAAAATACATGATGAAAAAAATATTTATCAATCTTAAAAGCTATCTCTATGCATCCTTTGAAGAAGACCTTAGAATTTATGGTGGAAACTGATACATTTCTGGATAAAAATTTGTAATGAAGCCTGGATTTAATGCTATTAAAGCATTCTTCATCCAAGAGAGATAAACTTGATCCAGTATCTATTAATGTGGAGATTTCATTATGTTGAACATTTATTAGGATGCATGGAAGAACATAAGAGTTGTTAAAAGAACTGCATATGACATGATTTTCTTGTATGTCATCGTTGATTTGAAAATTTTGTTTGGAAGGCAAAGAATTATATGAACAAGAAGATTTGTTAAATTTAGATGTCATAGGAGAAGTTTGGACAGCTGTGGATGACACTAAAGTGACTGACGAGCGTTTGTCCAATTGTTGATGTTTGTTGTTGTTGTCAAAGTGTACTGACCCTGAATGAGAATTACGGGAGAGAAGGCGGTCAGTAGAACCAGTCTCCCTTATTTGTTTAAATGATAAACATTGTTATTTTCAGAAGAAGAAGAGGTGTGGCTTTTCTTTCTGTAAGGGTGAGACGAAACCTGAGTTGAAGAGTTTTGATTAGAATTACCAATAATGTTTTTGAATTTGTAGCATGAGTCCATACGATGATTAAATTTCCCACAGAACGCACACTGCACAACATCTCGTCTGTGATAAAAGGATGTAGAATTTTTTTTGTGAGAATATTCGTCAAAGGTTGGTTGATAAGGACGTTTCCGGTGAAAGTTTTGATGACGAAAATTATTGTTACGTTTATTTGTAGCCTCTTGTCTCGGTGGAGAAGGCGAAAATGTCCTAGGTCTTCTTTGAAAATTACGAGAAGTATGAGAACTATCTTTTTGAGTTTGTAAAGGAGAGTAGTTGGTTTGAGAATTGTGATAAATTTTATCCTTCGTATGCTTTATAGGAGTTTTATGAAGAGTATTACTAGAATTATCGTGGACATTTTCAGAATCGATACAATAGGCTTGATTAAAATTTTCATAAGATTTTTTAGGGGGAGAGTCATAAATATTTTGAAGAAAAGTTGCTCGTTCAAGAGCTAATTCGAAGGACGTAATATTTTCTTCTAAGATTTTACGTTTGATTTGCTTAGGTAAAGCCTCAAGAAAATGAGTAAACTTTAATGAATTAAGAGCAGAAAGATCCAATTTTGGATAAGCAAGTCGAAGTTGTTTATCCAACCGAAAAGCAAAATTTTTAACTGATTCATTTGAATCTAAGGTCAAGTTCTGTAAAGATTTTAGAGAAACAGACTTTTTTGTGGGTAAGAAATAGTCTATAAATGCCTTTCGAATTTCACTAAAATTAGAGTTCTTGAGCTGTGACTGAGTTTCCAGAAAGAAGAGTAAGGCGGTGCCCTCAAGTTTTGATTTAAAGAGAACAAAAAGTTCCTTGTCTGTAAAGTTATTTAGTTCCTGTAAGTCAGATAATTGATCGAAGAAAAATTCTACAGTCTGAGGGTTACCGTCGAAAGGTTGGATTGCAATATTTAGTTTGGCTTTTGGAGGCATGATGAAATAATTAATATAAGAACTCAATGTATGACATGATAAATTTGGTTATTGACTGGTCTTGTGATGAATAATATATATATAAATTGACTCGTTATTTAAAATATTGATGACTTTCATATACGTCATAAACCATTTTTATATATTAAAAAAAGAAGAAAACGTATACTAACATATTAGTATCATATGAAGAATATAAGACCCAAATATTTTATGTAAATATTTATATATAATATGGCTCAAAACATAAATTATTATATGTATGACAAGAAGAATAATTTATCTTAGCATGAACAATAATTTTTACCAGTACCTCCGTTAAATAATGCATATATATATTAGTTGCAAAATATAGCAAGACAAGAAAAAAATATATATGGAAAAATTATGTTATATATATATCATGCACTGCTCCAGAAAAATATTATTTCATTATAGAATCAATATGCTGCAATTAATTACTGCACCACTCTCAATAATAATATAATTAATAATATTAATGTATGAAGAAAATAACTTGAAAAATAATGAAGAATTAACTGAAGATAATGACGACAATATGTATAAATATAACAAAAATATGATGGTGGCAAAGGAAAAATGGATGGTCATGGAATGTTGGACACGCTTTGGTGACGGCACCACAGGAAATAAAGATGCCGTGTTCAAAAAAAATAATTGTAATTGTTCAAGCGTTGGTCACTGCACCAAAGGAAATATGTGTTATGTATGAGCTGACGCTTTGGTCAGGGCATCAAAGGAAATATAATGTTATGTTTACTTGATAGTGGAAAAAGCACTTTTTATTTGCCTCTACCCACAATTAGGCCAAATAAATGATCGTGATAATGACAGCACATCGCGGAGAATGGGGGCCTGCAAACGACCCAAGTGACCATCCTTACTTCACTTAAAACAATAGAAATATCTTTATCCATGAAGACATAAAATGTCAAACATAAGTTAAAAAAATATAAAATTGAAAAGGTAAAAAAAGTTACCTGTCAAGTCCTTGGATGTTGATGACAAATAAATCCAGACAATAGGCACAAGAAAAATTATTATGCACACAAAATTTGAGGAAAATTATTTTTATTTCATGAAGAAACTTGTTTTCTTTTCTCATGAATAAATATTTCTTCACATATTTATATTATTTTGACTCGTACATATTAATCTCTCTTTTCATAAAAACCATATCATAATATATGCTAATCACAACAAATGCTATCTCCACGCAATAAAAATTCTTTGTCAATAATATTTTTTAGATATCTCAACAGGATGTAAATTATAAATTTACTCATGACATAAAAGGAGAATATAATATTATTTCTTCTTGAAAAGGAGCATCTTTCATAATATGAACTTTCAAAAAAACAAAATATTTTATACTTCATATTGCATAGATACAAACCAATATTTTCTTCATAACGCCCCGTGAGTAATCAAAAATTATATATATAAAATGGGCCAGATAACGATATGAAGGAACTTTATGTAAATAAATATTTGCATCTCACGAAAAGAAAAGATTTTCACCTCTGCTTGTTTGTCAGAGGACTGGCATCACATAAAACAATTATTGAAGAAAATTCGAGCACCAATAATAGCTGCAGAAAAATTATTTTTAATGATGAGGTGATGAAAGATGAAAATAGGTATTAAGTGGACTCATGATGACATACTACATCACTTATGATGCTTCCACAAGAACACCAACCAGAAGATCTATGGAGTGCGCACGTTGAATAAACCAAAAGAGAAGGCACATAAAACGAAGACATTCAGGAATGTATTAAACCACTTCATTGCTCCTCGCAGCACGAAGGGGCCTTGCTCCTCGTAGCCTTGAAAATTCAGCCTATTCTAAAACCATGCGGGGATCACAGCAGCATAGAACGGAGACCGTATAAAACGGCTTCAAAGGGGCGCGCACATGGCCCGAACTTCCACCCAAAACCTGCAGTCATCGGACCGCATCCATCACAGCTGGTGTTTCGTAGCGCAACTGACTCAGGTGGCCGCGAGCCCAGGGGAAAAAGAGAAAGGGTTATTGTAAATGCAAAATACGCCAATTTGGCAGAGAGCAAAGGAGGGGGTGAGGAAAAAATAAGCCAAATTACAATATACAGTATGAAAAAATATGTAACTAATAAGAATAAAATTGATAACCATCTTAAGAGGGGAGGCCAAAGCCAGTGGCCATGTACTTAACGGCTTGAAATACGTCACCTGTGAAATTTAAATTGATAGGTTAGGGGTGTGTCCGAATAAACGGAAGTTCCACCC
>CAXHSM010000379.1:0-13000 GCA_964019185.1 Maratus speculifer | reverse complement strand
TTCTGCAGAAATAAAGCCCGGATACATTGCATCCCGTTTATGGCCGATCTTATTTACTTGTAAGGAAGAAATTCATCGAATTCAGCCTTTTACATATTTGTATGGGTATGCGAGTATGAAAACCAACGTAAAGTAAATCTCAAACAATATAGCGGGGTAAAGAGACCAATTTACAAACATAGAAGCACATGGCGCGCACGGGTTTGAGCATGAACTTCTAAATTTAATGTTTATTAATTATCCTATCAAGTTTGGTTTTCGCTCATAGGTGTTGGGGAGGAAGGATTTTTGCCCTGGATACACTTTCATAGATCAAGCCCTGCTACAGCTATTTCATGATTCCATACAAGGCAAAATGAAAACGAAATAGAAATAACAGCGGCACTGGAACATTGCTGCTGCTGCTTCTCACTATTTTTATTCTTATTAATTGATTTATTTTCAGAAAAACAGTCAAAAAAGTGCAGTTCTTTCTTACGAAGCGTTGACTGGCTTTTGCCCCACCAATGGCCGAGAAGGTTCTGACCTCTCAACTCGTTGACGGCAGGTGCTGGGTTCGAACCCAATTGCGGCCGTCGGCCTAACCGTTCGGATTTTTCGTGGTTTTCTTCGAACCTTGCGTAAATACGGGTTACCAGGCTGTTCAATAAGTTTTGTCGGTCGATAAGAAAGGGCGTTGCTACTAGTCCAAATTTGTTTTTGTTTTGTTAGTTCACTCTTCTTATCAACGTATGTGAAGGTTCATTTCAATCATTCAATTCATTCTTTGTTTACAAGCCATTTAGTGTCGCTGTGTCACAGTATTTTTGACAATGGAAAAAATTGAATATCGTGCAGTGATAAAATTCTTACTTTTGGAAAGTGTAGCACCAAAAGAAATTCACGAACGAATGTTAAGAGTGTATAATGAACGTTCACCTTCAATTAGAACAGTAGAAAGATGGGTTGCTGAATTTAAACGTGGTCGTACAAGCCTTGAAGACGATTCACGTGAAGGACGTCCAAAAACCGCATCAACGCCAGAAATCGTAGCCAAAGTACAGGATATGGTTTTGGAAGATCATCGATTGACTGAGAGGGATTTAGTAGAGGCTCTACACATCTCATTAGGCAATGTGAGTCATATTTTAAATGAAATTTTAAGTTTTAAAAAGCTGTGTGCACAATGGGTGCCGCATTCGCTAACAATGGAACAAAAACACATTCGAATGCGACTCTCTCAACAACATTTGGAGCGTTTTAAAAAGAATAAAGTGGATTTTGTGCGTCGATTCATCACTATGGATGAGACTTGGGTCTATCACCATGATCCTGAATCAAAACAAGAGGCTAAAGAGTGGTGTGAACCTGGTTGTTCGGCTTCGAAACGAGTTCGTGTCCAGAAATCGGCCAAGAAGGTTCTGGCATCAGTTTTTTGGGATGCGAAAGGAATTTTATTTGTGGATTACTTGCAAACTGGTAAAACAATTATTCTGAATATTATTGCAACCTTTTGGACCAGTTGAAGGAAAAAAATCGTGAAAAAAGACCCGGTTTGCAGAAGAAAAAAATCCTTTTTCATCAGGACAACGCACCGTGTCACAAGAGCATTTTGACAATCGCTAAAATCCATGAATTAAAGTTCGAATTGTTGGAAGTAGTATAGTAATGACAGTTCCACATCACCGGGTGGAGGGTGGTGACCTCTGCATGCTGTATGAAGGTCATCGGGTGCTCGAGCTGTAAGAGGGGGGGTGTGGGTGAAGGTCATCGGGCGTCACGCAAGGTTAAGATGACGTCATCTTATAGGATGAGTGTGTTTTAGATAAATAAATTTTTTTTAATTTTAAGCAGGAATTTTAGGGAGTTAGAATTTTTTTCGGCGTACTATAGTATGAGGGTGTTATTTTAATTTTAATGCGGGGACTTTAAAATTTTCGGTGCACTTTAGTTTTAGATAAGAATTTTTTTTTAATTTTAAGCGGGAATTTTAAGGAGTTAGAATTTTTTTCCGAACTTTAGTACGATGATTTTTCTTTTAATTTTAATGTGGGGACTTTAAAATTTTCGGTGCACTTTAGTTTTAGGATTTATTTTTAGATTTTAAGCAGAAAGTTTGGGGAGATTGATTTTTTTTTTTTTCACCGTTTTTTAAATAAGGGGTTAAGCGGGTATTTGGGGACATAGAATTTTTTTGTTAATCTAAAGTATAAGGGTTTTTTAATTTTAATGTGGCAACTTAAAAATTTTCAGTTTGGTGTAATTTAAGAGTTTATTTTTTGATTTTAAGCAGAAATTTGGGGGAGTTTGATTTTTTTTTTTTTTCCACTGTACTCTTATATGATGAGTTAAGCGGATATTTTGGGGGAAATTATTATTTTAGACTAATCATATAAGAAGAATATATTTTTTTTTTCGAGGGTTGCTATTTTAATAAAGAACTAATTAAGAAGGGTTCATTCATGGTGAATTAATGATTTTTTTTTTTTTTTTTTTTTTTTTTTTCGGGAGTAATTTTGTTAAGATTGAATTATTTTTTCATTTTTGGAGTTTTAAGCGGATATTAATGTTTAATAGGGCGACTTTAATTTTTTTGCAATGAAATTGACGTGCGCTCGTCGATCTAACCATTCGGAGTTTATAGTTTTCTTCAAATCATGTATGAATATTGGTTTAGACTATCTTAGAATGACTTCCACCACTCTTATATCTATCCATTATCATAAATAACACATGCTGGTAATGGGAATTTGGGAAGAACAATTTTGAATATTTATTTAATGAAGGAACTTTAAAATTATTTCGAGTACTATTTTTAGTCAACTATGTTATACACTTGATATTTTAAAATAATTAAAAAATAACTTTAAAATTTGAATGAAAAAAATATGTTTTAAAATTGAATTTTAAGTACTAGCATTGAATCGCACTCGTCGCCCTAACTGTTCGGAATATGTGGTTTTCTTCGAACCTTGGTGAAAATTTAATTGAATTGATTATTATTATTTTGTGTGTGTTGTATGTATGTATGTTGTATGTATGTGTGTGTGTATGTATGTATGTATGTGTGTGTGTTGTATGTATGTGTGTGTGTATGTATGTGTGTATGTGTGTGTTGTATGTATGTGCATGTTGAATGTATGTGTGTGTATTTTTTTTTTGCCGATAGGTGTGATCTTTAGCTGAAAGTGACCTAGGGTCAAAACTTTTACCCAGGAATCGCCACGGGGAGGCAGATCACATGATTCCCGTATTGTACACATTCACATACATTATTTCGAGTGTCATTTTTAGTGAAACATAATATGCAATTGAAATTTTAGAATAATTAAAAAAATAACTTTAAAATTTAAATGAAAGAATGCTTCAAAATGGAATTTTACGTACTAACATTTAATCGCGCTCGTTGGTTTTTACTGTTTGGAGCCTGTCATTTTCCTTTAACCTTGGAAAACCTTGCATCAATAAGGATATTTCAGAAAGACCCCCACTTTGGGTACTCTTTTAAACTAATATTTGTAATGAGATGTGTTCGCGCGCGTCGGCCTAACTGTTTGGAGTATCAACATAAATCATCAAATTAATACAAAATATTTACCCATGTAAAGAAAAATCAAAGTACAATGATTCACCATTTGTTTGATTAATCTTCAAGCATAATATCTGTCATACAAACATCATGTTATGTAAAAAATAATGTCCATTTATCCACATATTTCTTAGTAATTTGGTAATCTGCCTTCTATTTCTCTTCAAACTTCAACTGTTTTTAATAATATGAATGTAAAAATACTGGTTTCATTGGTTCTTTTATTGGTATTGTCTGAATAACTTTGGATGTATTTATAAAAGTATTTATATAAGTAAATATTATTAGTTTTAAAATAATTTATATTCGAATGGGTAGTTCGATGAATTAAGAACATTAGAATTTTATGGATTAAAAAGTAACAATTGAGAAAATAATCATTTCAAAATATTTTTTTTTTTTAAACCAACTTTCATGCAATTCAAAAACTTTTAGTATGAAAATTGATTTTTTTTTTGTTTTTCCTTAAGAGAAATATTTTATGCGAGTGAAAAAAGTGAGAGTAAGTTAATTTGTGAATCATTTTAAAATATTACCTCGCAATAACTTGCTTTGAAAGTATGTTCTTAAACAGATTAATATTTAAAAGTTTAGTCATTTTATACATTTTATATACAAATTTTACTTACCAACATATGAATTCGCCTTCATTCCGCAATTTCTTGAAGAATAATTCCTGATAAACTCTTATCAACACTGCATGTTGGTTTGAATCACTAGCAAGTTAAGACAGGTATGATATGACTAATCATTAGGATTTCCCCAAAGAGGTGAAGTCATTCTTATCAAATCCTATTTTGAAAGAAGAATATTTCAATTGCAATTAACTTCAGATTTTCTTATTTAATAATTATTTTTTAAATTTGACAATTTTAATTAATGTTTTAGTGAAATTACCTTTATTTATAAGATTTTTTTTTTAATTGCTTATACTATTTCAAACATGTACATTCTTATTTGTAAATACAAAATCGTAAAAAAAAAAAATCTTTGATTGATTTTATTATTATTATTGCTAGACATTATATTAGAAAATCATTTAAACCTTTAGCTTTTATTATTATTATTATTTAGATATTAAGAAGTGTCGAAGACCTGTTGAATTATTCTCATCTTAAAATTGATTAATATTCGAAGAAAAATTTATTCTGTTATCTTTTAATTTAGCAAACATATATTTTAATATTCATTAACACACTTCTAATTTAATGAATAATATATTTGATGAATAATATAATTTAATAATATATATGATATTTTAATATTTTCTTAAAAAATTGGGTTATGTTATTTCAAACACATACGTTCTTATTCGAAAATACAAGACCATAAAAAAAAAAAAAACATCGTTGGATGATTTTTTTTTTTTAATTAGACATTGTATTGTAAAAGCATTAAAACCTTTCATTTTTATCCCATTTAGACATCAAAAAGTGACGAAGATCTGACGGCTTCGCAAAGACTTAAAACTAGTGATTTGATGAGTCATACTTTCTGTAGGTTGTTTTCAATTTTGGAATTATCTTAATTAATTACCAAACTTCTCATTTTTTTAAACACCACACTAATCATTGCCCCCATTACTTAATCACGTAAATATAATTTATATAGTTTATAATTATCAGTTTTATACTAACATTTGAGGCCTATACGTATGTGTTGTATTAATTCTTTTAGTTTAATTCATACAAATTTTAACTTAAGCATCCTGTGCTAGTTTTCATACATTTATTATCACATCACGTGATAGAATTTCTTGCGATGTTTTAGAAATAATAGATATTTAATTTTTTTTTAATTAGTTAATAACATGAAAAAAATTTAATTGCTTTTTAACATGAATCTTTTAAGAAAAACATATTTTATTCTGAAACATTAAATTTAAAAACTAACTCTTAAGAATATGACTTGATGCAATTTACTCATTTTAAACAAGTTAACTTTACTAATTATCGTTAAAATTATTCATTTACCAATGATTTAAACTTCACATTTTAAAGTTATTTATATAATATACTAACATTTAATTATAATAGGTTTAATTTTATTAAAAATTCTGAATAAAATAAAATTTATACTTTAAAAAAATTATAACACCATTTAAAAATATTAAACAACAACAACAACAAACTTATAATTAAGAGATGAATAAATATAAATATATGAATCACACAATAATAAAAAGAAATACTTAATCATTCATAAAAATTCTTCCCTTGAACATTCACATGCATGTTAGTAAAAATATAACACTAAAGTTTTCAAAAAGATTATAAGCGTTTCCAAATCAACAAAGAAAATTGAGTATTAAATATTGAATAATGGATATGCACTTTTTACACTCACATCTTACAATGTAATTAGTAACCAAATGTAACGATTTTTAAGCGTGCCTTCTTAAATTTTTTTTCAATGAAAGACTATCACAGTTGAATATTTAGCTTTCTCTATACTGTATACTGTATTTCTGTATACCACGTGACTAGCGCTTTGTATTCTAGATTGGTTCTTATAAAAATTCATTTATGAAGTAATTTAATCATTCTTATTATTATTAATTAACTAATTAATTAAACTAATTAATAAGATTAATTAGTTTAAATAATTAATTAAACTAATTAATAAGATTAATTAAATTAATTAATTAGTTAATTTATAATAATAAGAATGATTAAATTACTTCATAAATGAATTTTTATAAGAACCAATCTAGAATACAAAGCGCTAGTCACGTGGTATACATCACGCGATCAGTTGACACATGTTCTGTGACGTCACATATCTTAAGATAAGATTATCTGATAACATTTTCTGATAAGGACTTTGAATTTTTTTCATTTCTTCCTAAACCCTGGAGTGTGTTGGACGTAGTTTTGCGATGGTGATGGATTAGGTGAGTACAGAATGTTAAATGTGTCTTTATTATTAAACTATTTTAATTTAATTATGCATGAAAATTAAATATTTTTTTTATTTTTTCAAATTTTAGTACACCTTGAAAACAATAATTTGAAATACTAAAATGTGAAAGTTATAATTAAAAGTTTTGCATGCATATTTCATAACACTGAGAAAAATTGGCATCTGTAATAATTTTATTTAAAAATGTTTTTAAATAAAAGAAGTGAAAATATTTATCTTTAAAAGACTAACTGCATATTTTTAAACATTAATATTAAAGGTCTTTTTCGATACATATTATAAAACCATGCTGGGACATAACCAAACAAGTTGATTTTGATATAAAACTTATGAATATTACTAAGTTGAAACAGTAAAAACCTGCTTTGCCAAGTTAATTTTTCAAGTAAGTTTAGTAATGCCACTTACAAAAGAGAATTTTTATTAAAATAATTATTTAAAATTCTGTTGTTTTCTAAAGATATTTGGTAAAATGTTAGTAAAATACTAAAAGATGTGTGAAGACCTTGCCTGTTAACTTTAAATTTATGCATTAAATGAAATTTTCCAAGTTTTACCATACACATGCGAAGGTTTCATTTAAGTAAGGAAAAAATTTATTACACAAGTCATTGTTTTTTCGATTAAAAATGACAAGTCTTTCATCTTAAAAATTTTGTTCATGTGACGATAAAAGCTTTTTGGTTGCTAGGATAAATAAATAGTTGGTTGTTAGGGTAAATAAATAGTTGATTACGAAAAAAAAAAGTTGGGTGGTTGGTTGTTGAAAACATATCAGTGAGATGTACTTGAAGGGGGAATCTAATAACTTAACAGTTAAAACAGAAAACCTAAGTCACATAAATGATTATCGACATTAAAATTTGACGATTACTAAATATTAGTGAAACATTTTTAAATAATTTGAAAAGTTTTGTAAAATTATTTTAATAATTTGATCAAACATTTAATAGTGACTTGTATTTTTTTTTTAATTAATTATTAACATTTGATTTTTTTAAATTTTTTTAATAACGTTAAAATTATTAACAAGTAATCACACTATCACTGATAAACTAAAATATAATACATTTCATATAAGCAAGTCTTTGAAAATTTAAGCATAAGTAGTGATTCATAAGAAGTGGATATGTCTATTTAACTGATGAAGTGACTCATAAAATCTCAAAGTATTCCAAAACATATGTGATTTTTTTCTTTTCTTCGTGATTTTTAACTGATAAGTCACAATAAAAATTATTTTTGCATGTGTGAAGTAATCACTTTCGATGATCTTTCTTACTTTTTAGTTACTAAATTACGGGCTTTAATGGCCCAATGGTTAGCGTCGCGTGTAAAAAATGAGAAGTATGATCAGATATTTGTGGTTTCGAAACCTGCGAGTAAAATTACCAAAAAAATGTTATGTTAATACATCTTTCCTGCAAATAACGCTTATCATCGAAAGGGCATAAGCTAATCTTATTCTGTGTTAACGTGTGCAGACGTTGTGCATCATAACTTTTCAAACTGTCGAAAAACTTCGGTTATAATATTGTGTTAATGAAAATTCAAATTATATACAACATAAACAGCTTCTCTATACTCTTCAGTGATGTGATCGTGATCACGTGTGCGTTTCCAATATAAAGAATGCTTTCAAATATGACACAACTTTGTTTCTTGAAATGCCAATTCTTGCACGGGTATAAACTTTAAAGACTCTATATTTAATAACTTCTGTCCTAATATATCCTTCTCTCACACCATTTGAGTTAAAAACCGTTCAACACAAACTTTTCATCAATATACTAAGTAATGATTGCTCAGAATAAACACCTATTTGATAAACACTAGTATATATAAAACATTGAAAATGAGAAGTTTGAATTGTATTGTGATTCATTTAATGAAATCGTGTGGTATACATTATAAATTTTTTCGATAAAGTTATGAAGAGAAAGCTAAATATTCAACTGTGATAGTCTTTCATTGAAAAAAAATTTAAGAAGACATGCTTAAAAATCATTACATTTGGTTACTAATTACATTGTAAGATGTGAGTGTAAAAAGTGCATATCCATTATTCGATATTTAATACTCAATTTTCTTTGTTGATTTGGAAACGCTTATAATCTTTTTGAAAACTTTAGTGTTATATTTTTACTAACATGCATGTGAATGTTCAAGGGAAGAATTTTTATGAATGATTAAGTATTTCTTTTTATTGTGTGATTCATATATTTATATTTATTCATCTCTTAATTATAAGTTTGTTGTTGTTGTTGTTTAATATTTTTAAATGGTGTTATAATTTTTTTTAAAGTATAAATTTTATTTTATTCAGAATTTTTAATAAAATTAAACCTATTATAATTAAATGTTAGTATATTATATAAATAACTTTAAAATGTGAAGTTTAAATCATTGGTAAATGAATAATTTTAACGATAATTAGTAAAGTTAACTTGTTTAAAATGAGTAAATTGCATCAAGTCATATTCTTAAGAGTTAGTTTTTAAATTTAATGTTTCAGAATAAAATATGTTTTTCTTAAAAGATTCATGTTAAAAAGCAATTAAATTTTTTTCATGTTATTAACTAATTAAAAAAAAAATTAAATATCTATTAATTCTAAAACATCGCAAGAAATTCTATCACGTGATGTGATAATAAATGTATGAAAACTAGCACAGGATGCTTAAGTTAAAATTTGTATGAATTAAACTAAAAGAATTAATACAACACATACGTATAGGTCTCAAATGTTAGTATAAAACTGATAATTATAAACTATATAAATTATATTTACGTGATTAAGTAATGGGGGCAATGATTAGTGTGGTGTTTAAAAAAATGAGAAGTTTGGTAATTAATTAACATAATTCCAAAATTGAAAACAACCCACAGAAAGTATGACTCATCAAATCACTAGTTTTAAGTCTTTGCGAAGCAGTCAGATCTTCGTCACTTTTTGATGTCTAAATGGGATAAAAATGAAAGGTTTTAATGCTTTTACAATACAATGTCTAATTTAAAAAAAAATCATCCAACGATGTTTTTTTTATGGTCTTGTATTTTCGAATAAGAACGTATGTGTTTGAAATAACATAACCCAATTTTTTAAGAAGAGATTAAAATATCATATATATTATTAAATTATATTATTCATCAAATATATTATTTATTAAATTAGAAGTGTGTTAATGAATATTAAAATATATGTTTGTTAAATTAAAAGATAACAGAATAAATTTTTCTTCGAATATTAATCAATTTTAAGATGAGAATAATTCAACAGGTCTTCGTCACTTCTTAATATCTAAATAATAATAATAATAAAAGCTAAAGGTTTAAATGATTTTCTAATATAATGTCTAGCAATAATAATAATAAAATCAGTCAAAGATTTTTTTTTTTTTTTTTTTTTTTTTTTTTTACGATTTTGTATTTACAAATAAGAATGTACATGTTTGAAATAGTATAAGCAATTAAAAAAAATCTTATAAATAAAGGTAATTTCACTAAAACATTAATTAAAATTGTCAAATTTAAAAAATAATTATTAAATAAGAAAATCTGAAGTTAATTGCAATTGAAATATTCTTCTTTCAAAATAGGATTTGATAAGAATGACTTCACCTCTTTGGGGAAATCCTAATGATTAGTCATATCATACCTGTCTTAACTTGCTAGTGATTCAAACCAACATGCAGTGTTGATAAGAGTTTATCAGGAATTATTCTTCAAGAAATTGCAGAATGAAGGCGAATTCATATGTTGGTAAGTAAAATTTGTATATAAAATGTATAAAATGACTAAACTTTTAAATATTAATATGTTTAAGAACATACTTTCAAAGCAAGTTATTGCGAGGTAATATTTTAAAATGATTCATAAATTAACTTACTTTCACTTTTTTCACTCGCATAAAATATTTCTCTTAAGGAAAAAAAAAATCAATTTTCATACTAAAAGTTTTTGAATTGCATGAAAGTTGGTTTAAAAAAAAATATATTTTGAAATGATTATTTTCTCAATTGTTACTTTTTAATCCATAAAATTCTAATGTTCTTAATTCATCGAACTACCCATTCGAATATAAATTATTTTAATACTAATAATATTTACTTATATAAATACTTTTATAAATACATCCAAAGTTATTCAGACAATACCAATAAAAGAACCAATGAAACCAGTATTTTTACATTCATATTATTAAAAACAGTTGAAATTTGAAGAGAAATAGAAGGCAGATTACCAAATTACTAAGAAATATGTGGATAAATGGACATTATTTTTTACATAACATGATGTTTGTATGACAGATATTATGCTTGAAGATTAATCAAACAAATGGTGAATCATTGTACTTTGATTTTTCTTTACATGGGTAAATATTTTGTATTAATTTGATGATTTATGTTGATACTCCAAACAGTTAGGCCGACGCGCGCGAACACATCTCATTACAAATATTAGTTTAAAAGAGTACCCAAAGTGGGGGTCTTTCTGAAATATCCTTATTGACGCAAGGTTTTCCTAGGTTTAAGGGAAAATGACAGACTCCAAACAGTAAAAACCAACGAGCGCGATTAAATGTTAGTACGTAAAATTCCATTTTAAAGCATTCTTTCATTTAAATTTTAAAGTTATTTTTTTAATTATTCTAAAATTTCAATTGCATATTATGTTTCACTAAAAATGACACTCGAAATAATGTATGTGAATGTGTACAATCCGGGAATCATATGATCTGCCTCCCCGTGGCGATTCCTGGGTAAAAGTTTTGACCCTAGGTCACTTTCAGCTAAAGATCACACCTATCGGCAAAAAAAATTACACACACATACATTCAACATGCACATACATACAACACACACATACATACATACACACACACATACATACAACACACACACATACATACATACATACACACACACATACATACAACATACATACATACAACACACACAAAATAATAATAATCAATTCAATTAAATTTTCACCAAGGTTCGAAGAAAACCGCATATTCCGAACAGTTAGGGCGACGAGTGCGATTCAATGCTAGTACTTAAAATTCAATTTTAAAACATATTTTTTTCATTCAAATTTTAAAGTTATTTTTTAATTATTTTAAAATATCAAGTGTATAACATAGTTGACTAAAAATAGTACTCGAAATAATTTTAAAGTTCCTTCATTAAATAAATATTCAAAATTGTTCTTCCCAAATTCCCATTACCAGCATGTGTTATTTATGATAATGGATAGATATAAAAGTGGTGGAAGTCATTCTAAGATAGTCTAAACCAATATTCATACATGATTTGAAGAAAACTATAAACTCCGAATGGTTAGATCGACGAGCGCACGTCAATTTCATTGCAAAAAAATTAAAGTCGCCCTATTAAACATTAATATCCGCTTAAAACTCCAAAAATGAAAAAATAATTCAATCTTAACAAAACTACTCCCAAAAAAAAAAAATAATAATTGATTAATTCACCATGAATGAACCCTTCTTAATTAGTTCTTTATTAAAATAGCAACCCTCGAAAAAAAAAAAATATTCTTCTTATATGATTAGTCTAAAATAATAATTTCCCCCAAAATATCCGCTTAACTCATCATGTAAGAGTACAGTGGAAAAAAAAAAAAAAAAAAAAAAAAAAAAAAAAAATCAAACTCCTCCAAATTTCTGCTTAAAATCAAAAAATAAACTCTTAAATTACACCAAACTGAAAATTTTTAAGTTGCCACATAAAAATTAAAAACCACTCGTACAATAGTACAGAAAAAAATATTCTATGCCATCCAAAATATCCGCTTAACCCCTTATTTAAAACACGGTGAAAAAAAAAAATCAATCTACCCAAAATTTCGGCTTAAAATCGAAAAAATAGATCCTTAATAGTTCACCGAAAAATTTTAAGTCGCCACATTAAAATTAAAAAACCCTTATACTTTAGATTAACAAAAAAATTCTATGTCCCCAAATACCCGCTTAACCCCTTATTTAAAAAACGGTGAAAAAAAAAAATCAATCTCCCCAAACTTTCTGCTTAAAATCTAAAAATAAATCCTAAAACTAAAGTGCACCGAAAATTTTAAAGTCCCCACATTAAAATTAAAAGAAAAATCATCGTACTAAAGTTCGGAAAAAAATTCTAACTCCCTAAAATTCCCGCTTAAAATTAAAAAAAAATTCTTATCTAAAACTAAAGTGCACCGAAAATTTTAAAGTCCCCGCATTAAAATTAAAATAACACCCTCATACTATAGTACGCCGAAAAAAATTCTAACTCCCTAAAATTCCCGCTTAAAATTAAAAAAATTTTTATTTATCTAAAACACACTCATCCTATAAGATGACGTCATCTTAACCTTGCGTGACGCCCGATGACCTTCACCCCCCCCCCTCTTACAGCTCGAGCACCCGATGACCTTCATACAGCATGCAGAGGTCACCACCCTCCACCCGGTGATGTGGAACTGTCATTACTATACTACTGTTGGAGCATC